>OZ023321.1:6712156-6842156 GCA_964007375.1 Ophion obscuratus
AAAAAATTGGGCTGTTCGAAAAAAAATGTCATCTCATTGCATCCCAGTGATGCAAACTTCGATCCCACGAATCCGTTCGATAGGTCGTTTTGGAAAACATAGTTTCGAGAAAAACGCGTTCAAAGTTTTACTAGCAATTCTATTGTTGCAATCAGAAATTTACTTTCAATCTGCAATTCCTGCACCATATGTTCGACCTTCTGCTTTAATTTGAGTTGCCTCAAGCGATTATCGATTTTTCGAAATTTTCCCAGCAGCCTAACCCCTTAAAAAAGCGCCTCTAAAAATGGATCCCCGAGTCGAGCGTGGCATATAACGTGTAATGCTATGCGGGCAAAAAAATAGGAATTTGGGAAATTTTAATAACACGAGAAAAAAGTTGTAAAAAGAATCATATATATATATATATATATATATATATATATATATATATATATATATATACACACACACACACATATATATATATGTATATATATATGTATATATGTATATATATATATATATATATGTATATATATATGTGTGTATATATATATATATATATATATATATATATATATATATATATTTATATTTATATCTGACAATGTTGATGATACGCAATCAAAAAGCTAACAAAAAGATGAATTGCATGCATCCGATGATGAAAAAAAAACAGCTTTTGCCCTTCGCTGAGCGTGATAGCCGGAGTATTGCGCTTGTCGGAAAATATCGCGGGCGTTACGATATTGGCATTTGGGAACGGTGCGCCCGACATATTTACATCAATGGTCTCCGACGAGAATGAGATGGTAATTATGTTCACCGAGTTGATAGGAGCCGGAATATTCGTAACCGCCGTCATAGCGGGCTCGGTAGTTTTCGTATCTCCCTTTCGCATTCCCTTCAACGCATTCATGAGGGACTGCTGCTTCTACATAATTTCCGTCTGCTGGATATGCTACGTGAGCGAGGACGGAATCATTCATATTTGGGAAGCTCTGAGTGCGCGACTGTTTTTTTCCTTCTTTACTCCCGAAATTGGCATCCTCGATTATTTTCGAAACACTTTGTTCTTTCACTCATACTTTTCTGCTTGTCAGTTCTTTGTTCCATGTAGTTGCGTTACAAGAAATGAGACTTTAGTTCAATTTTTTTTTTTTTTATAACTGAGGTTTATTTTCCTGATAATGAGTAAACCAACCACCAAGTTTTTTCACTCAGTCATACATGATTTTTCTACGATATTCGGTAAAAAAAAGAGTAGCTATGCGTGAAAGAAGAAAACTATGTATCGCACGCTCCGACCACTTCGAAATATTGAACCCTTATTTCGACTAAACGATACAATCAACTGATGAAATTTATTGTGTACATGCGATATCGTTGCAGAAAGAGCCTGACGGCCGACATTTTTCCCTATTTTGAAAAAAAAGTTTACAGACTATCGTCACCATAGGATGAATTGTGAATTACCAACTGATGCTCCGAATTCATGCACATTTCGAGACCGCTAGGCTCTCGACAGTGAAAAAACACGTTTTGGGCGTCGTTTCAACTGAGTTTATGGAAAGATGACGGACAAATTTCGGTTTAGAGTTTGTTTTAACTATAAAACTGGCAAAATTGTACCAACGAAGCTCAAAATACTATCGACTATCCTAAAAACCTAGTGCATCAGTTTCCCGATTGGCGGCGATCCCGCAGGTGAACATGCGCATACTACGTGCGTAACTAAGCTTCCAGGTTTCACACACGGGTGGCGCTAGCGACACATGTAGTCGACATACATATCTGAAGTTGTGTTTTTTAGGTTGGACATCTGTCAACAATAACCAGTTGTAATAACAACACATATGGAACGAAAAAATATTTTTTCTAACATTGAAGATGTCGAGTTTTGCGCCAAATAAACAACATTTGTGGAAAGCTTTGCTTTTCTGCTTTAACTTGAAAAAAAAATGCAGCCGAAGCCCGTCGCTTCCATGAGGAGGCCTATGGCGAACATGCACCATCGAAAACTACCTGTGAAGGGGTGGGGGTCAAAATGTCGAATGGACAAATATAGAATGACAAAGATTTCGAAACGACAGAATTATGAACTCTCAAAACAACGAAGGTTAAATTATTCAAAATTTTATCCTTTGACCGGAGACGAAATCGAATAACTATTACACCAAAGGATTATTTATTCGAGAGCTCATTTATTCGAGAAAATATATTCAGATAGTCTGCACTTTCAGTCATACAAATACAGATTCGAACAATCTACAACATTCATATCTCCGAAATAAAAAAAAAGTATCTAATATTCGTAATACCGTCTATAGCAAAAAGCCATATATCGAGACTACAAACTTCGAATGTGTAGATCTTAGAAACGTAAATGATCGATGGTCCGAAATGGCAATACCTAAATGGCGAACATGGCATGACTGCCTGACCCGATTGACCACTAACGGCACCTGCCATCTTCATTGCAAAGCGCAGGTTGTATTGCTCGATCCCAAGTTTTCGCTATCCGGACCGTTCGCCATTTTGGCCCATCGCTATTTTAGCTGATCGACTTTTTTGTCCTTCGCTTCAATGAATTCGAAATTGTAAATTGTCGTAATATCTACAATTCGACGATTTGACGTCTCGAATTGTTTGGTGTATATATATTAGGTGTACAAATAAGTTTTAGGACACTTCGATTTTGTATCATAACAGCTATTCTAAATTAATTCAAAGGTCCCGCTCACTTATCATAGATGGCGCTTGATATGTAGTATCGAAACGTAAAGGAGTCATAAAAATAACCTATAAATTCTGTAAATTAAACATGCAGACCGATAAGCTATTTATTAGACACTGCATTCGCTATGAATTCCATCAAGGAAAAAGTGTTAGGAAAGCGTGTGAATCGATATGTTCTGTTCTTGGAGACAACATTGTATCTAAAAGTACATGTGAGTATTGGTATAAGCGATTCAAAGAAGGTGATTTCGACGTTAGTGACCGTGATCGTCCTCCTGTAAAGGTGGACGATCAGGAACTGCAAGCGTTGCTGGATGAAAACTCTTGTCAGACGGAGAAACAACTTTCGGAACAGCTTGGAGTAACTCAACAAACTGTTTCTTATCGTTTAAAAGCAATGGGTAAGATTCGAAAAGGAACAAAGTGGGTACCACGCTTTCTGACTCAAGAAAATAAAAACAGCCGTCTTAACATTTGTGTGAGTCTTTACAACAAGCAACATAGAAAGTCTTTCTTGTGGAAAATTGTGACCGGCGATGAAAAGTGGATTTATTTTGATAATCCGAAACGCAAATATCATTGGGTTAACCCCGGCGAGCCGACAACATCCACGCCAAAGCGCAATGTTCATTGTAGCAAAGTCATGCTGTGCATATGGTGGGATATGAAAAGCGTACTGTATTATGAACTTGTCAAACCTGGTCAACCTGGTTAAACTCTTGAAAAGTGGCGTTTTCGACACCGAGAACAAGGAGCGCTTCGGAAGACTATAAACAATTGAGGACGCCGATCTGCAAGCGTTATTGGATGACGATGATACGCAAACACAAGATCGATTTGCGGAGGCATTAGATATGACTCGCCAATGAATTTCCAAACGTTTACATGCAATGGGAAAAATTCAAAAGGAAGGAAAATGGGTGCCGCACGAGTTGACTGAGAGACAGATGGAAAATCGACGAGCCACTTCCGCACTTCCATCGTCCAGGACACCATCAAAACGCTCAAATGGGACCTGCTACCGTATTCGCCAGATCTGGCCCCTTCCGATTGTCACTTGTTCCGGTCGATGGCACATGGCTTAGCTAGGCTATACTTGGCCAATTTCGGAGTGCAAAATTGGTTAGATGAATGGTTTCGGTCCAAAGACACGTAGTTTTATCGTCGCGGTATTCATGTATTCCCATAGAGATGGCAAAAATGTGTAGCTAGCGAGGAACGATACTTTCCATAAACCATTTCTTTGTATTTCTCTTGAAATTTTCCATTCTCCATTGATAAAAAACACTCGGAAACTTAGTTGCGCACCCAGTATACCCGCATCACACACGTACTTGTAGCAATCGTCGCTTATTGGGCCTCTGCCCCTTCGCTGTAGTGTGAATAGCAGACAGTTGCTGCGGCATCTGGCGGTAGTCTGTGGCGGCTCGTAGCCAAAATCTACTAATTCTGCAATACCGTAGTCACCGCGTCGAAATATCGCAGCGTGTAATACACTACCTTGAAGAATAGGGATGTTGCCTATTTTTGGGAAAGTGTTTAAGATTGTTCATATATAAATAATATACCTCTAAATGTTTATTCCATTTGTTTACGTCATACTCTGCAAAATACGGGTCTCTAAACAAATACAATAACAAATATGTCACAATTAATAAGATTAAGGATGAATTTTAAATTCTATTCATCACTGTCTTGAAGACCTGCGATTAAATAAAACAAAACAAGTTGTAAAACGAAACATAACCTCAAAAATTTGTTCAAATGATCACAGAGTTTGTAATATTATTAATGCTATATACATTGTTTGTTGCACAAATAATAATTCTCTAGGGTATATTTACATGGAAGTCTTTGCGTTTCTGAATTCTGCAGAGCAGAAGTCGCTGTTTTTCGCAAAGAAATTGGCTACCATCATGCAGTCGATCCTAGGCAAATTCGAACTATTTGCCTTCACGAATCCAGTCTCCATTATCACAGTTCGAGTAAAATTCAAAATCAACCGAGAAATCTTACAATTTGTATTTTAAGACAAAGTAAACAGTAACAGCCTAGTATAAGCAGTATGCTTAGAGCGTGACTCGTTCATGTTTTGCAAAGTGTGACGTCATGCGCTCTGATTGGTGTTCTTTGTCACGTAACTTAGATATTTTTTACAATGTATTTATCGAAATTTATCTACAATTTTCCACGAAAATAAAATTCAATAGGCACTTTCGAGGATTTCTTTAATTATAAGCTATCACCGCATAACAATATTTTTTTATTTTTGGTTACTGGAAACATCCCTATTGATGAGTCCATAAATTTTGGAAATAATCGACGGTGCCGATCTCTTCCACATTTCCCTATCGTCTAAAGAAAATGTTAATTTCGATGCCAGCAGGTCTCATCCTTTTGTACATACTTTTTATCGTCGTTGTGGTTGCTATGCAGTTTTACGAGACTAAAGAGGAGAAACTAAAAGGTATACTACATCTGCCCTTATAAGAAACATAATATAATTGACAATGTATGAATTATTTACATTGAAAAATCCAATATACTTTCTCCAAGGTATCGATGAATCCGGATTTGTATATGTACGTATAGCGACAAAATTAATGGGAATAACGTATGTTGCAGGCAGAATTCCATATTTGCAAGATCCGGAGCTGCTCAAAACTTATGTTGCTTATCGAGCGGATCATACAAGATCCGAAGAGCGCCCACGCGAAGAACTTACTCTCCGACCTCGCGCTTACAGTCTTCGTGCCAAGCTCGGTACGATGATATTCCTTTATTGTTTTCGTGTACATTGTTTTGGCGGACTGGAGCAGTCAGCGACTCCGCTGGCAGGTGGCTGTGCAACGCCGTCTGACGGTGGAACGCTGAACCTTGAGAACAATTTAGCAAAATTATTGACGACATATCTGTACAGATGTATACAGACATATGGTTGTCAGTAATTCTATGTAGCTCACAATCGGTCTGAACCACAGCATTTTGTCTTGCGCTTACAGGGAACATCACTTAAGTGTTCGCCTTCAATTTTTTTTTGAAACTCATACGTATGGTACAGCGTCAAAAACTATGAGATATTTCTTTTTCCTACCGGCGGAAAATCTGTTTTAAGGGGGAAAAGCACCACTTAAAATAGGCTTGTCAACGGCTGATTTTTCAGTTTCACCCGCAAGCTATCTAATGGTTTCAGTAAGTCGGAAACGATCAGAAATCCTAGATGGGTAGATTGAAAAAATAAAACAAAAATTAAGGGGTGAACCATCACTTAATTTTTCTCTCCCACTTCACATAAAAAGGGGTGTATTAAATTGAACGTAACGGGTAACATTGGTGACGGGGGGAGAAGGGCAAAATTAAAGCTTTCGTTTTCTTGTATTTTTGCTGGATAGCAAGCTTAAGGGGGTACACCACATTTCATATATGTTCGACGATTTTTTAATGAAAGTTGAGGGTTTTGGGGAAAATGAACGGTGAAGTCGTATTCAGGGGGTGAAAATACATCGATATGGACTTGTAAGAAAAAAAATTCAAATCCAAATTTTTTCCAATCTCGACAAAAAATAAATGGCTTTACTAAATCGCCGATAATTTCTATTCCGCTTCGATTTGGTACTCCGTTCCATGCGCATTCTCTTCGTTATCGTTTTCTCTATAAAATCCCGCTGGGTCCACTGAGCTGAGTTCATTTTTCGATTTTTTGGCAAAATTTCAAAGTCGGGCCCTTTGCCTCCTTTTTGTTCCACTTTCCGGGCAAAGTAATTGAGATATCGGGGTGAATCCAACGGCATTATCTAGGTCTGCCAAAATCCTCTTCGCACGCCCTGTCCAATTGAGTGTTTTCGAACGATTGTTTGGAATTTCACAATTTTGGCGATTCTAGAAAAGTAGCCAACAGGGTCGCGGCTTTTTTTAAATCGACTTTTGAATGATTTTAAGGGGCTATACCAGTATGACACTGACAAAAAATCGATTTTTTTTGCTTTTTTCGACAATTTATACTTTCAAGAATATCATTATCATTTATATCAATATCATTTTATCTTGCAAAAATCGATAGTTAAATCTTCAAACGCGTTTTTCCTCGAAATGAGATTTTTCAAATTTACTGACATTGTAACAAAGAGCAATTATCCGATTGACTTGAAATTTGAACTGAGTACTATTGAATATATTTACTCTGCAATGACGTAGGATATTTTTGATTGGATGAAAATTGACGATTTGGCATTGAAAAAAACGAACATTTTACAGGCAAGAAAACAGACTTTTTTTCATAACTACGCCATTTTGTTAGATTTTGATATTTTTCGAAAATCCTATGTCATTGTACAGGAAATACCTTCCAGTTTAACGACATTTTTTCCTTTTTCGGTTTCAGCTTCTCAATCGGCCGGAATCATGTCAGCACTGGAGAAACTTTTTTTTGGCGCCTCCGAAGGCAGCGCATAAGTCGCTTCGATCTCAATATTTTTCTATGAAAAAAATATGTAATATAGGTCAAATATGGCCAAATATATTCTTAATTTCCCGAAACATTTAATTGAGTATTTTTCTTCCAAGAATTCCCGAAAATCACCCAAATTTTCAGCGTTCACACTGGTATAGCCCCTTAAGGGTCTGTCCGAAGGGAATTTTCTGCCGATTACGAATATCACCGAGCTTCTGTCGAGAACTAAAAATTAAGCCGGGAAAATGTCGCCCGATAGGTTTTCGATTATTTCCGAAAGAAGTAAAGGGTTTAGGTTGAATCTAATAGCGAATTCGTGTTTAGGGGGTAAAAATACATCGAAATGGATTCAGAAAACAAAAACATTTTATCGAAATTTTTCTCTGAACTTTGGCTAAAAATAAGTGTCTTCACTCAATCGCTACTCATTTCTTCTCCGTTTCGATTTGAAACTCCGCTTCGCGCGCATTCCCTTCGCAATCGTTTGCTCTAAAAACTACCGCCTGGATCGCCGAGCTACGATTATTTATCGATTTTTGGCAGAATTTCAAAGTCGTAGCTAATCGTTTTTAATGAAGGTACATATACATGAGTTTTAACAAAATCGAAGGCCAACACCAAAGCGATGTTTGATTCTCAGATGTGGCGATAGCCACAGAATTGGCGATGCAACGAAGAATGAAAGGTACTGCGACGGAAACCACGACGGCGGGACAATCAAACGACGAGGTTGACGATACTCTGCCTCCCAGTCGTCGTCCCACAGGACTCTTTTGGGAATTTCTTTACGATATCAATCCGATAACCGCCCAAGATTGGAAAAACGGGAGTATATACGTTAAAACGATTCTCGTTCTACGAGCACCGGTTACATTTTTTCTTCAGTGCTTAATTCCCGTGGTCAACGAGACAGCGGAAAAAAGAGGCTGGTCGAAATTGTTGAACTGCCTTCAGCTCGTGGTCACGCCGGTTGCTGCTCTTGTTAAATTACGAGGTGATTTTGCATACCATGTTGCTCATAGTATAAAGGGTGTCTCAAAATGACCTGATATTTTTATTTATTAATAAAGCGTATTATTTATTCGAAAAGTACGAATATATTTATTTTAATATGAGGCAAAAATATGGAGGGTATGTGTTGAACATAATATCCGATAAATGAACAAGAAAACATGACCACGAAACTTCATTTGCACAATTCACAATTTTTCACCTAGAACAAAAAACAAAAATTCTCGTCAATCTACAGAAGAATACCTAGAGAAGTAGGTACGGAATTTAAAAAAATATTGTTTTATTCAAAGGTTGTAGGTATTTGAACTTAAGAAATGAATGTTCAGTGAAACATTTCGTTATAACTGCTCATAAACTGCTCATAAAATGAAAAGTTTTCGATTAATCAGAAATTCCGTACGTACTTCTCTGCAAAGTGTAATTAGGAACGTAACTTTTAAATTTGAAGTAAATCGAGTGAAAATTGTTGAAGTTATTTGTCACGCCAATTGGAAAAAAGCGGTTTCGAGAAGTTTCAAGTAGTCGGCCATTTTGTACAGCGAAAAAAAATGTATTTTCTAACAGCTTGATATTCATACTAAATAGATGTGTAATTAATTTTTGACTGAATCACATTTCCATACGAAAAAAATTGTTAAATTCGCACATGATTTTATACCCGTGACTGTGGCCTAAGGCCTTAAGTTGACATTTCATGGGCAGTGAGCAGCAGTAATTTTAGTGATTCCCTAGTGAAAAACTAAATTGCTGCTCAAAGAAGCGGCTGCTCGTAAAATGGGTTGACATTGTAGTGAAGTCACTGCTGCCGCGACTCACGACGCTCTCGAACCACCTGTCACACCGTAGGCTAAGTCCGGTGTAGTTGGCCACAGTTTTCTCCAGGATCCGTCAAAATAAAAGTACAGACGTTTCTTAACCTATCTTCATTTGTAATTAAACTTTGAACATTTAACTTCAAGATAATTTACGAAATTAAAACGAACTCATATCAGATCAACCTTAAAATTACTATTTTTGAAAATCACGAGTGGCCACCTCTCTCGGAGTAGCTGGGTGTGATGGCCATAGGAGTGGAGGTGAGATGGCCAGTTACCCAGCATTATGCTCTCGGTATTTTCGTTGGTTTTATGTTTCGATTCTTAATGTTTTTTCTTCTGGCCACATCCAGAACACATATAATCGAAAACAGTATAATTTTTGTGTACCCAAAGTTGGCATACTACCCACTGAAGCCAGTCTTCGATGAGACGAGTTTCATAATAATATTCTCCGCAACATTTTTTGTAATTGTTCTTACATCGTCTTTCTAAGGTCTTCCTAGGCATTTCGTAGGTTCTAGCCGCCGCACGAACCGACAATTCATCATTTTTTACACCACTAATCGCTGCTTTTAATGATTCTTGAGTCCAGTTCTCTCGTAGAGCAATTGCTTTTCTCTTGTACTTATTGGACATCAAAAATAAATGTAGAACAAAATGAGTTACTTGAACATATCGCAACCGATACTATGGTCATCACACACCGACTGTACGTGGCCATTTCTCCTAATCTCCCGGAAAAGATAGCCATATCTAAAATGTAAACAAATAGAAACAGTATATGCGAAATCTTAAGGTTATAACAAAGCCCTATTTGTGAACTATTCAAGAAATACAACAGTAACCATTACTTTTACAAAATAATTTCACCACATGAAACTACAATGAGGTTCACCACATGAATCCTTCAAAAAAATTCAGCTGTAGACAGAATAATTAACAAGGATTTTACTTACTTAACATTTTTTTTGCCAAACTTTTGCTCGTACTCTTACATCTACGCACGACGCAAAGCGAATTAAGGCAGTACGAGCGCGCAATCTTGATTTATATAGATCTTGTTCAAATTTTAACCAGACATTGTTCATATCATTGTGCATGTTTGAGTGGAATTTCAGAACAGTCGACTGTTTAGATTGCGAGATAATGGGTTTTAAAATTGCAACTTTTAACACTATAGGGTCCGCATTTAAATTTAGACAGAATAATTTTGCGTAACAAATATTTGTCCCCTATAATAAAAAGACATTTGGCAACACCGCATCGTTCTACGTATCCAATGACGTGAGTTTGCGCGGCATATTCAAAATAATACTGGAACATAAATTTTTATTTGGACTTAATTTTTAATCGAACAAAGTTTTTGATTAGTTATGAATGAACCAACACTTCTATTTGTAAATGAAGATAACATAAACAATATCAAATATTAATATTTACAATGCAAATATTTTTTTATGTCAACATTTTTAACTTCAGGAACACGATAATTATTTTTTTCTCGAAATATTGTACAATACTGTTCTGCGGTGTTGCCATATTGTCTTCTTATTATAGGGGACAAATATTCTTTACGGAAAATTGTTCTGTCTAAATTTCAATGCAGACTCTTGTGTTATAAATTGCAATTTTAAAACTCATTATCTCCCAATTTAATCAGTCGAATGTTCTGAAATTTCACTGAAACATGCATAATGATATGAACAATGCCTGGTTAAAATTTGAACAAAATCTATAGAAATCAAGATTGCGCGCTCGTACTACCTTAAGCAGTAACAGGTGAAATCTCGTGCGCGGTTCTATGAAATATTTCAATTGGCCATCTCTCCCTTATGGCCAACTCCCCCGGACTTACCCTATATTGAATCGTAACGATCGTAACCTATTCGTAAACCTATCAGAATGTCGTATAAACACAGACTTTATCAGTGGCAAATGGATTGTGATTAAAATAAACTACAACAATATGATATTGCGACGGAATTAGATTGCAGCTGCAGCGTGCATAGGTGCGGTGAAAGAAAAACGAAAATACAACAAAAAAAACAGTATTGGATGGCAGCAATCCACCATCTACGGAAACAAAATGGATTTTATTATCGAGTATTTCCGTTATTAAAATTGGACGATCTCCGGTTAAAAAATTAGATTCCATTGTTTTGAATTTGTCGCGCGAAGATTACAAATATGTGCGATATAAGGTAAATGTCCCAATTATTGAACAGCTAAGAATCTGCGGGATTGAATTTGGTGAGAAAAACATATAAAATCAAGAAAAAACCATCGCTTTCATGTTCCAACGATACTTTGATATTTTTACTTTCGAAAAATCACCCTTTAAATTATTTTTAAATGATTTCAAATGAAAAAAAAAGAATAACAATGTGAAGCATGCAAACGTCCCAATTATTGAACACTGGAAGTGCCTATGTCCCTAATATTGAACAGGCATGTCCCAGTTATTGAACAGTCTCGAGAATTCTTTTTCCGTTCTGAAAATATTATTTTGGTTACAATATTAAGAAATAAAAGCAAAATCAAACACTTACATAATCTTTTATTAATCATGTAAAAATACAAAAATATATAATCAGTCTCTTTTGACAGGTTTTTGGTTCATTCGCATTTGGTTCATTTTTGCTTTTCAGCTGGAACTTTATTTTATTTTTATTTTCAGCTTCCTCGTTTTTATGTTCTGTTTTTGTTTGATTTTGTCGCAGCTTGGCTCCCTGAAATATCGGAGAGCAAAAAATATTGAACATTACATTCGTATTTTTAGGTTATATTTAGGTTATATTCTCTTTTTACTTTTCTTTTTATGTTTATTGCACGAAAATACAAATAAAAAATATATTTGACGATCTTAGAGTTATTATTAAAAGAATAAAGGTAAGTTTATTCAGGAACTTAGTTTTTGTTTGAATAAATCCGATTCACACGATCTGTCACACGTTAACTGTCTCGATGTTTTGATGGGTTCAATGACGCCATCTTGGAGAACTCGAGTGTTCAATAATTGGGACACACTGCATTTTCTATGTCCCAATGATCGAACACCGTATTTGTTAACAAATAATTAATTAATTTTTTTTTTGTTATTTGTAAGAAATTTTCTGAGGAACCTGAAACGGATTTACTTTTTGAGATGCAACGGTTTTTGAATTTTTAATGCCCTTACGCGTGAAGCGGCGCGCCTTAGCAAAAACGATAAGCAGTTACCATGAGTCATCAAATCGGGTCACCGTTGCTGATTAAATAATTTTTTTCTCTATTAATTAAAGCTTTTTTTGCACAAGTAATGTAACATTTCGATGGCTAAAAGTTCCATATATGTAATGAAATTTTTATAAATAAGTAAATGCACGCAGGTGAATGAGAAATAATAAAACTATAAGATAGTGTTTAATAATTGGGACATTTACCTTATGCTGCGGATCCACTGCTTGCTGCTCGGAAGAATGAACTTTTAAGCAGTGCGAACTTGCGCCAGAAGTGCTAGTGAATTCTAGTTACTTACCAAACTGCTAATGCTGCTCACTGTCCACGAGATGTCAGCTTTAATTCGCCACAAAAAAAATGGCGCGCAATTTAAAATGTCAGGTGATTTTGAGACACCCTTTAGAAATTGTGCGTGAGCATGACATTCTTGTCTCTCATATGACATTTTTACATCCAACCAACGGATATAGTGTCGCACGTGCACATAGGTCCTGTTCCGATTGTTCTACCCGTTTTCATCCTCGGTCTCGTCTTGGCTACTTACGTTTTTATGCGAACCGAGTCCAACCGGTGCCCAAAATATCACAACGTGAGTAATTCGATAAGATCAATTCGTGAAACGTCTTATGTAACAAAAACTAATGAAAGCGGTAAAAAGGGTTTTGCGTTTCTCGGATTCGTGTCTGCTATGCTCGTCGTGTACGTTATCGCGAGCGAGGTGATGGCGGTTCTCGAGTGTGTCGGTTATGCAGGCGGAATTTCGGATGCCATGCTCGGCATAACGCTACTCGCTTGGGGCAATAGCGTAGGGGGTGAGTCGGTTTCACGTTCTTTTTAGGTCTTAACACTCTTTGCCATTTCACGAAGAGTGCCGAAAATTAGGTAATTCTTCATTCGAGGGCGGATATCCCTTTGGGCAACCGAAAAAAAGCGTATTCTCAACGCTTTTTTCGAAACTGGTTATTCTACATAATTCACATTTTATGTATATTAAAACATTGTTTTATTTAATTAAATTAAATTAATTTAATTTTTTAAAAATATAATTTAATTTTTTTAATGAAATTATACAACTTTCAATTTCCTATTTTTTTTTTAATATTAAAAAAAAACTGGTTATTCTACATAATTCACATTTCATGTACATTAAAACATTGTTTTATTAAATTAAATTAAATTAATTTAATTTTTTAAAAATATAATTTAATTATTTTTAATGAAATCATACATCTTTGAATTTCCTATTTTTTTTATATTAAAAAATGTCATTTGCCGCCTAAGTTGTTCCACGGCGTACAAACTAGCGTCTGGTGCATTGATTTGAAACATCAGAGCCATGAAGTGTACGATTTCTAAGACCCACATGCTCTATGTGAACCTATAAAATTCATAGAAAAGTGAAAATTCTAAAAAAGTACGTGTTTGAAAAAAAAATTCTATTATATTTATCATGAAATTTTTACTGTGGTGTTTGTTAATGGAAACGTTATTTTTCAAGATCTTTTTTAGTACTTTGGGTTCACATAAACGGCAATTATGTTATCTAAAAGCGTGAATAATTTCGAAATAATTGATCCTATAGTTTTCGAGTTATCTTGTATGAGGTTCGAAAAAGTGGTTCTTTGGAAAACGCGTTGAACGTTTCAGAACTTGAAAATGTTGTGACTGAATGACGTACCGATTAATCAGCGATTCCGGCGCGATAAAGTAGTGCCTCAGCTTCCTCGTGGAGTTCATTTTCGGCTGTAAGCTCTTCTTTACGTTGGACGTGGACCAAAGTTATTAATTTTTATCCCAAGTGATTGACATAAGTAAAAGTACAATAGTTTCAAAAAAGGTTTCACTAGGAAACACACAGGAAAGAGAAACAGTCGGAGTATTTTCAATAGAAAAGGAACATTGCAATGGGTTGTTCAAAATATTGTAGTTTGAAATTACCTTGCGCAAAGAGTTTGTCCGATTTTTGAAATTGTCGCGGTCGCGGCTACCAGTAGCGCGATTCTCCAACTTGTTAGCACCTTTTTCCGTCGGCAAATAGTAACAGCCAATCGCATGGACGATCACAAAAGAAAGGGAGCCTCTCATTGGCTGTCGCTAGCTAACAATAAAGAAAACTGTCGCTACGAAATACAGAATCGCGCTACAGGGCTGCCAATATAGGCCTCCGAAGTAACTCTTGTGGCGCACCCTTGCGGCGAGTTTTGGCAAAACTTGGATTGGTTTTCGTCTGCTAGTGCAGTATGCCGGTCGCCATTTAAATCAGGTGTCCAATCGATGATGCTTGCTCAAGCCTAGCTCTTTCGTGTTTGTGCCGGTTTGACTTAACTGCCATGCGCCAATCCAAGTTTTGCCACCGGCAGCCGTTACGGGGCGCCATCACGAAAGTTACTTCGGAGGCCTATAGGCTAACGCTGTAAAGTTTTCTTCACATACAATCGTTTTTTAATTATGGCTTAAAAACCCTAAGATGTGTCTAGAATCATATACAATAGAAAGAAAGCTGTCTAATCAGCAATTTTTCAAAACTCCAATCGGTGGACAAACATTTCAAAATTCGGTTTACACCTTTATTTATATAGTTTGAAAAAACGATAATGTAGAATTCGAATTTTTCTATTTAGCAACGAAAGAAACCGCTAAAATGAAGGTCAATAATTGTGTACGTCATTTGTCACCCCATTGATCTTGATATCATTTTTACTCCGCCGTTGACAGCGAAAAGAAAACAATAAAGCAAACGAAAACTCTTACAACCTGCTAAAATTTATATTTCTCACGGTCGGGGATGAAAAGCTACAGAAAATTGTGACTTAAGGCGAAGTAGAAGATGTACTACGTGACATATGAGCGCAAGGGAGATAGCTGAAATTTTCGAACAGAGATTTCTCAGAGATGAATAATATTTAGGGCAAACGGAAATCATCAAGCTCTGCGTCAGGGAATTCTCCAGAGCCTAATGCTTTGATTTTCCTAAAAAATTCAACAATCTATGAGAAAATAGGGTTGAAAAATTTGTGAGGTTATGTTGACCTTGTACATGTCTTTAAGAGCATGTACAGGATTAACGTAACTTCACAAATTTGCCAACCCATTTTTCTCATAGAAGGTAGCCTTTTGGGAGAAGAAAAGTTTCACGCTCTGGAAGTTGCTTGACGGAAAACTTGACGATTTTTTTTTCCCCTCAATATTATTCATCTCTGAGAAATCTTGATTCGAAATTTTCAGCTCTCTTCCTCGTACTCAATGTCACGTGGTACATCTTTCAAGCGAGCAAAAAGTATTCAAAAAGGAGCAAAATTGAAATATAGTCGAACGAAAAGCTCGTTGACTATGAACCAAGTCTCATATGAACATATATACATATATATGGAATGTATTACTACAGATTTGATAGCGAACATCGCGGTAGCAAAACGAGGTTTTCCACGGATGGGATATTCGGCCTGTTTCGGTGGGCCGCTCTTCAATACTCTTCTGGGACTCGGTATTTCTTGGACATTCGCAGCTGTTGAACACGATAATTACCGTGCGAAGATACGAACGAGCGACATGATGCCAGGCTGCCTGACTTTTTTACTCGCTTCCCTCGTCGCGTCTCTAACTTACTTGAACATCTCCGGATTTTTAGCTCGACGTTCATACGGATTAATGCTCTTCAGTCTATACTTCACCTTTTTGCTTTTAAATATTCTTAGCGAAGTACACTTTATACATCCGCTTGGCACCGATCATCGAGAAGATTAGCGCTCGTCAGTACAGACACGTGTATCTCGTTGCATCTCTATGTTTATTGAAATATAAATATAAGGTGTAGTAAAAAGAATTCCATTATTTTTGTATGAAATTGAAGGCTAAAGGTAAATAAATTTAGCATAGTTGGAATGATCCGATTTATGTCAAATATGCACCGTTTTGATCGATAACTCGTTGCCATTTTGAAGGTAATTTCATTATGCCTTTCTCATAGAAACCCTCGTCCCTGTTGGCAAAAAACTGGGACAGCCAATTTTCACAAGCTTCCCTTAAGGCAAATTTACCAGCAAAATCATTCGCCATAGACAGGAACAGGTGGTTGGCCTGATGGAACACAATTTTTCTACTATTGGCCAAAGCTGGCCGCTCCTGGGTGATTGCTTCCTTCAGGCGGCCCAATTGTTGACAGTACAGGTCCGAATTAAGAGTTTGGCCGTAGGGGAGCAGCTCATGGTAGATGATGCCCTGCCAATCCCACCAAACACACAGCAAAATCTTCCTGACCGTCAATCCTGGCTCGGCCACCGTTTGCACCGGCTCACCGCGATTCGACCACGACCGTTTTCGCTCGACGTTATCGTAAGTGACCCACTTTTCATCACCAGTCACCATCCGCTTCAGAAATGGGTCGATTTTGTTGCGATTCAGCAGCGAATCGCAGATGGAAATTCGGTCCATGAGGTTTTTTTCCGTTAACTCGTGTGGCCCCCATACATCGAGCTTCTTTTGGTATCCAGCCTTATTCAAGTGGTTCCAAACGGTTTTTTGTGCAATGTTTAGCTCCTGGGCAATCGAAACAGTGCTTACATGACGGTCGGACTCGACGATTTCCATTATTTTATCGACATTTTCGACAATTGGCCTTCCAGAGCGCGGTGCATCTTTGACATCAAAATTATCGGAACGGAATCGACGAAACCAAAATTGCGCGTGATTGGCTGTTACAGTGTCAGGACCATAAACAATATTCACATTTTCAGCCGCCTGGCTTGCGTTTTCGCCTTTATCGAAGAAAAACTGTAAAATACGGCGTATTTTCACTTTGCTGGTGGCCATCTTTGACGCGCGCTCAAACAATATCGAGTCAAGCAATAACAAAACTGACATGTTTATTTAGTACGAAATCTGTGGCGGTCCTGACCGCCACATCCGTCATCCTTCTAACGCCATCTAGCGTCATGCGATCGCACTTATACAAAGCGAGATACGGATTACTAAAGCCATCTATTGCATAAATAATGGATTTCTTTTCACTACACCCTATGTATAGCGCAACCCGTTGACGGCTGCGCGCGTCGCGCGCGGGAAATTGCGGCGACAGTTGTTTTTGTCCTACAATGATCTCCACTCCCGTGTACGAATGCGATTTTTCTATCGAGAAATCTCGAAGTTTCTAACACTCGGTAACTATTCCGCTTTCGTAATTTTTTCAACTCTGTACGAAATTTCGTAATTTCTTACACGTTAGTACGTCATGTACGGTCGAAAAGCCGGTACGGGATTTTGAGGTTAAACCCGCGGAGCTTGTGCGTCAGCCGGCGTGATATCCTCGCCGTGTATCAACTCTTTGTAAACTTGTGCGAATTGTATCTTTACAAATACATGAGTTTATGTTTATAACGAACAATGACGGACTTTATATCCGCCGAACTCGCCGCTACGTGTGCCGCTCTTGGTTACGACAATGGCATCAGTTATCACCTGGATCCTCATTGTTTGGGTGAGAAATTAAAAAAGTTTATACGTATTCTTTATTTTCTATCGATATGAATAATAAACATGATTTACCATATAAAACGAAGGTAAACGAGGGACCAACTCCTATGAAGATTCAGTTTAACGGACAAGCTGATTTCAATTGAATTAATTGGCTATGCAGAAAGCAATTTATTCAAATTTGTAAATAACATCGTTTATGTTCTGATTATTTATAAATGAAAAAAAAAACATGCAAATGCAAAGGAGATTTATTTTAATTTGTATATAACATAATTTATGTTCTGATTAGTTATTTATTAAATAATTAATGAAAAATTAATTATTGTTTTTCAAATAAGATGGCAAGGTTATAAAAACTTGAACATTAACACAGAGGTATTAGAAAATTATTAGCTCACGTCTCAGTTGCCATTGGGTCATTTTTCAAAAACGAGGATGTTCTGCAAAATGTTAATAAAAAAAAATTGACGGAATGCAGATGAGAAAAATCGTTACCACAAAACTATTATTACATAACGTAACATTGTTTTTACACAGCAAAGTTGATACTTAAGGGGTTAGGCTACTGTGATGAGTTAAAAATCAGTTATTTAAAAAAAAATTTAAGCAATCGGCACGATGATTAAAAAATCGTTTGGTCATTTATTTATAGACACATTAAAAAAGTTGTCTACCAAATTTTATTAAAAAACATTAATAATAAAGGAAGTTAGGAATAATCTTGTGAAGGACCTTTGAATGTGAGAGCCTCAACGGTCTACATGATTTTGGCCATTCGGTTGATCTGTAACAAAAAAAACAAGTTTTTTCAATCGTGTTTCAATTAAAATGAAAAAATGTTGAATTTTTTTCTTTCCATTTTTCGAGCAAAACGGTTTTTTTTATCAAAATAGATAATATCAACTAAGACTTGATTGAGCTTTTTTTTGTTATTGTGTTTCAATCTTAAAAGAAAAGTTGATTTTTTTGCATTTTTCGAGAAAAACGAATTTTATCAAAATAGATAATATCGACGAAGACTTGACATAAAGGAAAAATTAGATTTTTTTGGGCTGGGTTGAAATTCCGAACTTTGAATGCTCCGACGGTTTGAAATTCCGAATTATAATGTTCCGAAATTGAAGATAGGGCCGGGTTGAGACGCCGAACTTTGAATGGTCAGAATGCTCAAAACTCCGAAAGAATAGTACCCCGAAAGATCAAAACTCCGAAAGAATTTTACAAGGAAGACCAAAACTCCGAAAATCTTAACACCGTCAAAATAATTCGGCTATGGAAGTTTTAAAAGTTTCAAAATTTTCAATAAATCGACAAATTATTTCAAGATTTTTTTTTATTTAGAAGTAATTTTGCGTCAATTTTGAAATTTGTCTAGACAATGTTATACATTCTACATCATTTACAGTCAACTGTGTAGACTTTCGCTGGCATGATCTTCACATGAGGGCCGGGTTGAAATTCCGAACTTTGAATTTGCAGACGGCTTAAAATTCCTAATTTTAATGTTCCGAAATTACAAGCTTCGTCAAGATTATGCCAGCGAAAGTCTACACAGTTGACTGTAAATGATGTAAAACGTATAACATTGTCTAGACAAATTACAAAATTGACGTAAAATCCTGAATAAAAAAAAAATTCTTGAAATAATTCGTTGATTTATTGAAAGCTTTGAAACTTTTAAAACTTCCATAGCTGAATTATTTTGACGGTGTTCAGATTTTCGGAGTTTTGGACTTTCACGTAAAATTCTTTCTGAGTTTTGATTTTTCAGGGTACCATATTTTCGGAGTTTCGAGCGTTCTGATTATTCAACGTTTGGAATTTCAACCCAGCCCCGATTTTTTTTCGATCTTTTTAGGAAAAATGACATTATTGTTAATAACGAAAAGAAAAAAAATATTAAGAAAAATGTCGGTCAAGACTAAACTACTATTACACTGAATAAGTGTACCAAATTCCAAGTCAATCAGTTCATTAGATATCGATAAATCGTGTACATCGTTTTGAAGAAAATAGTTTCGATAAGAACATGTTTAAAATTCACCAACAGTTCTATCCTAATCATATAATAATATAAGTTTACCTTTATTCTGCAATTCCTGCACCATTTGCTGAACCTTCCTCTTCAAATTGGGTTGTCTCAAGCGACGATCGATTTTTGGAAATTTTCACAGTAGCCCAGCCCCTTAATCATTTTAGTAGTAATTTCATCGAACAATCCAATCCCCGTATTTCAAAACAAAATTCAAAGTAAAAAATATATATCACAGGTGAATAAAAAATTGGTGATTAACTAAATTAACGTTGCATACACATATTAAAGTACCGCCGATTAATGCACAGAGGTGATCAAGGATCTGATCAAGTATCTGAAGCGCGACGATGATTGTCACACCGTCAGACAATATCTCGGTCGTGCCAAGTTGCTGGAAACAGATCTAAAGAAAATCCTAGTACAATACTGCGACAAGACGGAATTGTGGGATGTTCTGTTACGGTGAGTGGGAGTGAACTTAAATACCGCTGTTTATTCGAAACGAGCGATAAATTATATCCGTCTCCCGACAAAACAGGCTCCTCATCAATCTGACCAGTCCAGCATTGATGGTTTACGATGCGACTGTGCCGTCGGAAAAATCAACTCGTACCACTTACGAGCAACTGGTCGTCTACCTACAAGGCTACAAGGTCAGCTTCGCCGACGAACAAGTGTGGATCGTGGTTGCCAAACGGCTGAAGAATATTCTTAACACGGTAATCCCCAGAGGTTTCTCGCTTCGGCGCGTAGGCTTTTGTACGATAAAAGAGTTTTTGAATTTCGCCCGAAGGATCCAGCGGAAAGAGGTGAAGATAACTCGATGATCATCGAGAGAATTCTGACGCTGATAAGAAACATCCTGCAAGTTCCTCCCAATGATAATGAGATACGAGCCGAGAATGATGCCACAGTCCACGACGAGGTATAAAAATCGTATACGCGGCTCTTTTCGAAGCTCGAAAAAATTAAGATCACCATTGTTGTATTCTGATCCATCGCGAAGGTACTTTTTGCCATGCATACATCCGGCCTCGTCGACATGCTTCTATTCGTCGCGAGCAACGCTGCCGAACAGCAATATCACATTCAAGTTCTCGAGGTACATCCACTCGTTTGGGTTTCGTTTTCCTTCGTTTTCGTTTGGCATGCGTTTTTTTTTATTTTTATTTTATTTATTATTTTATTTATTTATTATCTTTCAATTTTATTTTTTTTAAATAAATTTTTATTTATAAATAAATAAAATAATTTTATTTGTATTATTTTATGATTTAAATTTATTTATTATTTTTTTTTCGTTTGGCCTTCGTTTTCGTGTTTCGTTGCGGAGAATAACTTCGATATTTCGTCGATAGATCGTGGCGCTGATGCTAACGGAACAGTGCCCGGCGAAATTGGCGAGCGTCGGGCTGCAACGTACAAACGCCGAAAAAGAAAAGGACGCTGCAAAACTACTCGCTATTCGGGACAAGGAGGTACAGGAGAGGATGGAAAAAATAAAAAAATACGCTGGCTCCAGGTACGCTCGTTCATTAGTATTCATTAAAATTTTATACATATTCATATATGACGTTATAAATATCACAAAAAGATAAAAGTGAACATACGTGTACTACACAATTTATTATGCATTGTATACAGGATAGCCCGTTATAAGCTTTCCGCCTAAATACTTAAGGGGTACTGTGACGAACTCAAAATCGGGGTCAATAAAAATAATTAATATTGAAGAAATGAGTAAAATGATTGAAATATCGTTTGGACATTTATTCGTATGTACATTAACAAAATTGTGTATCAAATTTCATAAAAAAATATTAATGATTCAAGAAGTTATAAACCATCTCGTGAATGATTTTTGAACGTGAGGGGCTCAATAGTGTACTTGATTTTGGCCACCCGGTTGGTCTGAAACAAAAATTTATATGTAAAAAAAAATATTTTTAACAAGCTTTTATTTAATGTACTAAGAGGTAGAAAATAATTTTTTCGCCAAGTCACCAATATGTGAGTATAAATAAAAGCTTGGGGCGCTCAACTTTTAAAATGTTTAATAAATTCGATCAATTCAGTTTCATCAACCGTATTTAATTTGGCATAATTGTAATCAGAGAAAAAATTATTATCACGCGTTTATACTCGGTTTCAGAATTTTTATTGAAGAACTCTAAGGTCGTTTTGCAGTAAATTAAATACAGGTGACATGTTAACGGATTTATGTTAATTCAAGATTATATGTCTAAATTTTGAGCGCCCCAAGCTTTTATTTATAGTCACATTTAGGTGACTTGGTAAAAAAAAATATTTTCTACTTTTTAATGAATTAAACAAAAGCTCGTTTTTTTTAAATATTTTTTTTACATACAAATTATTTTCTACTTTTTAGTCTTTAATTGATTTTACTACTTAGTTGTTACTAATAGTTTTCTAGTTTACGAGTTTGTACGTTAGGGACATGAAATGCTTGTGAAAAATAACAAAGACTGTAATTGGGATTGAATTTACGACTAATTGCTGCATATAAATTGTTCACATACAAACACAGTCGGCTACGAATTTGTTCGTATGTGTGAGTTTTTATATGGATGATTAGATATATAAATTTTCATATAAAATTAGCATTTTATATGAAAAGTTGAAAATTGTGTGGATATTTTTTATTTTTTTAAGTTGAATCAAGCATTGTCACTTCTTAGATGCATGTTTGCAAAATTTTGGAGCTCTAAGTAGTCGGGAAGTCGGTGAAATATCGATTTTCCGTTTTGCATCTCGCAGAAAGTGAATTTAAATAAAAGCTTGTAAGAAACGAGCTGTTTTTTTTTAAGTTGATAACATTACCTTGACCGAGCTTTTTTTGTTACCGTATTTCAATCAACAAAAAACAATTTTTGAGTTTATTTTAGATTTTTCGAGGCATGACATTATTATTGTTAATAACCAACGATAAAAAAATGTTAAGAAGAAAAACGTCGATCAAGACTAAACTACTGTTACACTCAATAAGCGTACCTAATTTCAAGTCAATTTGTTCATTGACGGGTTAGGCCACAGCAACGGGTATAAAATCATGTGCGAATTTGACAATTTTTTTTTCGTATGTAAAAGTGATCCACTCAAAATTAATTACACATCTATGTAGTATGAATATCAAACTGTCAGAAAAAAAAAATATATATATATATATATTAGACTGATTCAAAAAAAAAATTTCCTTCTGGATTCTCGTGCTATTGTTAGGCACTGATAAAACAAAATTTCTCTAAAAAGATGGGCGCGGTCACTCAATTTTTAGAGGTGGCTATCTCGACTTTTTTGTATTTGAATTTTTTTTAACGAACGTATTGCATTTAAGCATAGTCATGACATCGGATTACGGATAAAAATCACATCCAGCAGCTTTTTCGTAACAAAAATAAACTCTAACAATTTGAAAAGATTGCAATATTCACAATTCAAATCCAGGTAGATTAATAATGGCGTCTATACTACTCTCGTTATTCATGTAGATTTATTTATACGCATTAACATTTCGCACTTTTTACGAAAAATTAAATTATAAGCTTTTATTCATAAATCGTATATTTACATTTTCAAAATGCTACGCTTATATTATCTTCAAACTCATTTACATTTCTTCCCAGCTATTCTCAAGTTCGTTAACATTTTGGGCAGAATGAAAATGTGCAACGTTGAACAGTTTGTCCAAATCTCTCTTAAATTAACGCTCCTTCGATATTTGTGACGGCAAATTCTTTTTAACCCGATTTTTTAAAAGTTATTTCCAGACTAGATGGAGTTTTATTGATTTCAAGATTGCGTTATTCAATCGACGCGTTTGAATTTCAGCACATTTCCATTGTTCGAAAACTTCTTTCATCGTTTCGTGTGCACTTCGACGTATGGTCAGTTTTTCTCTGTTATGTTTGTAAAAGAACAAACTCAAAACTTTTCCGATTTTTATCCGTAATCCGAAGCCATGATGATGATTAAATGCAATACGTTCGTTAAAAAAAATTCAAATACAAAAAAGTCGAGATAGCCACCTCTAAAAATTCAGTGACCGCGCCCATTTTTTTAGAGAAATTTTGTTTTATCAGTGCCCAACAATAGCACGAGAATCCAGAAGGAAATTTTTTTTTTGAATCAGTCTAATATATATATATATTTTCGAAGAACAAAATGGCCGACTACTATTTTCTTTTATCTTTTTTTGGGCGCTCCTCGGCGTGACATTTAGCATCCATAATTTTTTACCTAGAACAGAAAATTCTCGTCAATCTACATTAGAATACCTAGAGAAGGACGTACGGAATTTAAAAAATACTGTTTTATTCAAAAGTTGTAGGTATTTGAATGAATTTTCAGTGAAAAATTTCGTATAAAACTGCTCATAAAATGAAAAGTTTACGATTAATCAAAAATCCCGTACGTACTTCTCTGCGAAATGCAATTAGGAACATAACTTTTAAATTTGAAGTAAATCGAATGAAAATTGTTGAAGTTATTTGTCACGCCAATTGGAAAAAAGCTGTTTCGAGATAAACGCGTTTAAAGTTTTAGGTACTCTATCACCGTACCAGACGTGCGCTTACGTTATACGCTCAAAGTCGGTGAAAAAAAAAATCTTGCTATAAATCGAATAGTAACTTATTCTTCTGATGATAAAGCGCCGTTTTAGCCAGAAAAAAATCGATTTTTTGAAAATTCTACTGCGGCCTTACCCCTTTAATATCGAGAAATCGTGTATTCTCTTTTGAAAAACATAGTTTCGAGAATAACGGGTTTAAAGTTTCACTAGCAGTTCTATCGTTGCAATGATAAATTTACCTTTAATCTGCGATCCCTGCACCTTTGGACTCTTCAATTTGAGTTCAAGCGACGAACGAGTGTTCGTCATTTATCACAGTAGCCTGACCCCTTAAGGTTTTCGAGGTGGCGAATTGTGTTATCCGGGTTTCAAAAAACCTCGGCCTATACCTTCCCCCTTAGCTCGATGTAGCACATTCCGATAGAAAGAAGTTTTCTAAATTGATCCGCGGTCTTTCACGCGCAGGCATTCTCGATTCGGAGGCACCTTCGTTGTCCAGAACATGAAGGCAATCGGCGACAACCAGATGATATGCCACAAGCCTTACCAGAAGATGGAGGCCCTGGAATTTGCCCAGGAAAAGGTACGATTCTCCGAACCCACCGGTACGACAGAATTGCCGATTGACCCGTTGTACGTCCATTAGGGGAAGATCAAGAAATCAAAAGCCAAAACACCCATGAGTGACTCGAAGCCAGAACGAACCTCGGCTCTGAGCGTTCGTCTCTTTCTTAAGGAGTTTTGCGTGGAATTTTTAAACGGGGCCTACAATCCGGTCATGAGATACGCGAGGTATTGCATAAACGGTGGCGGTGACACTGGGCTTGCTTCCGATGCGAGCTACTTTCTCTGGACCCTGCGTTTCTTCATGGAATTTAATCGTCATTACAAGTTTCAGGTGAAATACGTTAGGTACGTCCCCCTGATAATCTTGTACAATTTGAGAGATTTTTCGTACGATCGTTATTTCCGAGATGTTTTTTCTCAATTTTCGAAAAGCCAGTGAGACAATTTCGGCAGAGATATTCCATCTGGTGCGAACGAAGTTGGAAGACTCATACGACATGATGATGATGGATAAGAGCAAAATCCTCACGTGGTTCAAGCGGATGCATCTGGCGATGAAAGCTTTTCAAGAATTGTTACTCACTCTCGGTGCTATGGACAAGGCGACCGACGAGGGTGTCAGAGAATCGAGCAAAATCATCAAGAGTAACATATTCTATCTTTCGGAATATCGCGAAGTGATATTGGCCCAGCTAATTCATTACGACGGTGTGAAAATGTCGAGGCAAGTTACGCTTCTTTTGAGAATTGAAGAGATTTTTCAAATGAATATTTTAAGGGCGGGGTAAAGTATTTACATTTTTTTTCATTTTTTAAAATTTTTTTAAATGAATGCGTAATATATCAAGAATATTGTGTTAAAATTTCAAGTCGATCGGAGTAAAATTGACGAAGTTATGAGTGTTTGAGCGTCTATTGCTCCATGCCGTTCTCTTCTGCGTTTTTCAAACCGTTTTTCTGAGACTTGTCATATTTGAAGTCCGTGTGCACGATAACTCAAAATCTACTGGACCAATCGCTTTGAAATTTTGCACAGTACTTCTTCACATAATTCACCAGGTATTGTCGAGAGCTTTTTTGTTTTTTAAAATAATTACTAATTTTTCAACAACAAATTAGCCGATTTTTTTTAGCGAAAATCGGGTTTTTGGCTCCCAAGTGCTACGAAAAAAAAAAAAAAAAAAAATCCTCCCGTCATTACCTCGAGAAACATCTCCTTTAACAAATGCATTTTGATATTTTTGTTTCAAATGATTCTGTTGCGAGTTATGGTGCACACCGCAAACTAACTTTTTTTCGAGGCGCCTCCGGGGTTTAATTTTCACTCGCTCAAATTTGAATATTTTGCAATGCAAATTTAGGAGAATGTTGTTCAAATGTTACTTTATTATATGTAAATTTTTCAATAAACGAACACTATTCGTTACGCCAAAAAAAAATCTTAAAAACATGCCCTTTTTTTCGACGAATTAACTTTACCCCGCCGTTAACGAGGTTGGAGCGATTCAGTTGAGTCAAATGACGGTTTATTCATTTTTGTTTTTTTCAATGAACCTCAAAAAAATGCATACGAGGTACAGATTTATTCTATATATGCTATTTAAAAAAAAAAATATATCATTAAAGGGCAAAATTATGCATTTTAACATTTTTATTACGTAAAGTAGGAAAACTTTTGTGTTACTACCAACTTGAAAAAGCATAACACTCCCGGTGATTATTATGAAAAAACTACGACAACGAATGCATTATACTATTCACAATGAAATTATGAGTAATTCATAATTATGTCTATTCATATTTACGTCACGAGATTATTGGCCCGTGGTTTACGATGGGCAAGATGAGGATTTTTTTTTCTAAATGTTCAAAAAAGCTCAGTTTGCGTTAATCCGTTGTTAGAAATGGTTTATCTTGGTGCTAAACGACAAAAAAAATTACATAACCTTTAGTGCGAAAGTCTTGCCCATTTAACCGCACGTTCAATTACTAACATTAAATTATTTTTTATCTCTGGTGTTAGGTGGTGAAAAAAGTTAAAAAAATTCGCAAAGACTCAGTATAAACAATAACATGTATTTTTTAAAATTAAATTTAACCTTGGATCGTGGCTAACGCTCCAACCTCCTTAAGATATTCCTTTCGACGATTTTCGTATAATTTATAATTTATTCGTATATTTCGATATTTTCGAAGCATGATAAAAATAAGTCGTAATCCATTATTATACCCAACGATAATTGAAAGAAAAAAATTCCCGCAAATTTAGTAGGATTAGACATTTTTACATTTTCTCGGAAAAGTTGCGGTTACGGATATTCTTCTGCTAGTCACATTTATAGAAATTTTATCATTAATATTTGTTTTGAACATTCGGTGTGATCTGTTTTTATTGTTGTTACGAGGTCTAGAATTTTTTACACGCGTGAGCAGTTTATGTCAGGGATCTAGAGTTATTTCGTGTATAAATTATTAGATAGAAATTTGGCCAGCCTAAAAGAATATATTGTTTAAAAAGGCATTTCTAAATGATCGAAAAAATATGCATTATTTTCGTTTATTTCAATCTTTTTTAATAGATTAATTTAAACACGCTGAGACGATTTTTAGAGTCGTAATTTTTCGTTAAACATTCGGTAACTTGGCTTGAAATTTTCGGGGCCGGGTTGAAATTCCGAACTTTGAATGCTCCGACGGTTTAAAATTCCGAATTTTAATGTTCCGAAATTCAAGATGGGGTCGGGTTGAAATTCCGAACTTTGAATGGCCAAAACGTTCAAAACTCCGAAAGAATAGTACCCCGAAAGATCAAAACTCCGAAAGAATTTTAGAAAATCTTAACACCGTCAAAATAATTCGGCTATGGAAGTTTCAAAAATTTCAAAATTTGCAATACATCGACGAATTATTTCAAGAATTTTTTTATTTATTAAGAAGTGATTTTGCGTCAATTTTGAAATTTGTCTAGACAATGTTATACGTTTTACATTACTTACAGTCAACTGTGTAGACTTTCGCTGGCATGATCTTGACATGAGGGCCGGGTTGAAATTCCGAACTGTCAATGCGCCGACGGTTTAAAATTCCGAATTTTAATGTTCCGAAATTACAAGGTTCGTCAAGATTATGCCAGGGAAAGTCTACACAGTTGACTGTAAATGATGTAGAGCGTATAACATTGTCTAGACAAATTTCAAAATTGATGTAAAATCACTTCTTAATAAAAAAAAATTCTTGAAATAATTCGTTGATTTATTAAATGTTTTGAAACTTTTACAACTTCCATAGCCGAATTATTTTGACGGTGTTCAGATTTTCGGAGTTTTGATCTTTCGGGGTAGTACATTTTCGGAGTTTTGAGCGTTCTGATTATTCAACGTTCGGAATTTCAACCCGGCCCCGTTCAAATTTTCGGAGTTTTGGTCTTCCGGGTAAAATTCTTTCGGGATTTTGATTTTTCGGGGTAGTATATTTTCGAATTCTTGAGCGTTCTGATTATTCCACGTTCGGAATTTCGGGGAAAATCGATGTTTCACCCGTTTCCCGACTACTTAGAGCTCGGAAATTTTGCAAACATGCACCCAAAAGGTGACAATGCAAGATTCAACTGTAAAAAAAATATACATAAAACTTTCAACTTTTCATGTAAAATTGGCGAATTCGTAGCCGACTGTGTTTGCATGTGAAAAATGTATACGCAGCAATCAGTCCTAAGTTCAATCCCAATTACAGTCTTTGTTATTTTTTTACAAACATATTTAAAATACCAGTAACAACTAACTAGTAAAATCAATTAAATACTAAAAAGTAGAAAATAATTTATACGTAAAAAAATATTTTCAAAAACAAGCTTTTATATAACGTACTAGAAAGTAGAAAATAATTTTTTTTACCAGTTACCTATACGTGACTATAAATAAAAGCTTGGGGCGCTCCAAATTTAAACATATAATCTTCAATTTACACAAATCCGTTAACATATCAACGGTATTTAATTCAGTGTAAAACAACCTTAGAATTCTTAACCCCTTCGTTGGCAGAGCGAATTCGACAAAAAGTGCCCAAAATGGCAGGAATTTTTTTTTATTCCTAAAACTTGTACTCTGGAGTTTTTGAGGGTGCTGATTACGAATCTGAGCTCAAAATTCAGGAATTCACAATAACGAACAAATATGGCGAATGAAAATACAAATAATACAGATTTATTCGAGTAAAATGTTCAATTTCGGTCCGCCATTCTAGCGCCGCTATTTTGAATTTTCAAATTTAAAGTTCAGATTCGTAATAAGCGACCTTAAAAATCCCGGAGTTCTAATTTTCATCTAAATCGAGTAAAGTTTTTGATTTTTGTCCGTCATATTGGCGCCGCCATTTTGAACTTCCAAATTTTGACTTCAAATTCGGATTCAACGAGCCCAAAAATCCCCGAGTGAGGCTCCGATTTCAAGTCGGAGCAAGTTAAGGGAGACTTCGTCCTTGGAGTGCCATATTTCAGGTGTTTACATTTTTTTTTTTTTAAGGAAACGAGTGAAGCTTTTTGAGTGCGGTTTTTTTCTTGCTTTTATTCATGATATACAGAACGTTAAAAAATTTTTTTGTGAAAAAAACCAAAATGGCGGCCGTTGCAGCTCCGCGAAAACAGGTCCTCAAATCGCGGGAGGTAAACGGCTGACATCACTGCCCCCTCTTTGTTGATCTGAAACACAAATTCAAAGCATATTATCAATCTGTGACCCTTTGGCCATGGAATGACGGATGGGTTTTCCGTTTAGTACAAATTTCGGAAAATGGCGGCAATTTAAAAAAAAATCGAATTTTCGCGTTTTTTTCGCATAAAAAGATAAATAATGAATGAAGAAATGCATCTATCGAAAAAACGATCCGTCATTCCGTGAAGACATATTTTCTGAGTATGCTCTCCGAATTTCAGGTCGATATGTTAATTACAGCGGTCAGGAGAATGTCAGGCATTTTTAAAAACGTGTTTTCGAGAAAAACGCTTTTAAAGTTTTGTAATGTGTTTACACAAATGTGTTTATAATTACCGCTAATCGGCAATGCCTGGTCCATAGAGGCATCCCTCCTCTTCTTCTAGCTGCTCATGTTGAGCCGCTAACATCTCCCGCTGCAATTTCAAGGACAAAGTCTCCCTTAAATAAGGAAATAAAGGTTGACGCACCATTGCGTCAATGCCAACGAAGGGGTTAAATAAAAATCCTGACACTGAGTATCAACGTGTGATAATAATTTCTCTAATTTCTATTGTGCCAAATTAAATACGGTTAAGAAAACTGACTTGATGAATTTTATTAAACATTTAAAAAGTTGAGCACCCTAAGCTTTTATTTATAGTCACATATAAATGACACATATAAGTGACTTGGTGACAAAAAATATTTTCCACTTTTTAGTACATTAAAAAACGCTTTTTTAAAAAATATTTTCTTTCTTCATTTTAGCACATATAGAAATAACGGAACTCCTCACAAGTTCACAAGAAAATGAACGTGCCAATGTTCATTTTATTTCACACGCGCCCAAAAAAAAATCGATCAAAATTTCGGTTACCATTTTTCTCCCAAGTTTTTCGTTATTTGAAAAAAAAAATAAGAGACGTTTTTACGGCGTTTTGAGGGTGCGGTTATTCTTCTCAATAAGTTATGCTCAATTGTATCTCCGGCAGGGCGTATTTAGCGGATCTCGTCGCAACAGCTCACATATTTTTGAAGATGCTGCGAGAATTTTGCGGCGGTGATCGTACGATGGTCGTCGGGAAGAAAAGCACGAAACGATCGACAGTGAAAAGAAAAAAGAGACCGAAGGAAGCTCCGCGAGCGTCGTCGTTGCCGATAAAGGCGTTGGAGGAGATTTGGGATGAGGTGGCGCCGGAAATATCAGCCGTCATGAGAGAGGGAACGATACCGGATGTTGTACCTTTCGATGCGACGCTCGACATTCCGATAGATGCCCAAAAGAGCGAGGCGATGAAGAAAATACAAAAATTCCTCCGTAAAAAGGAATTTGAACAGGCGGTTGGATTGTTGCGTGCCTCGAGGTAATTGACGATTATGACCATTATGAAAATTGCCAATATAAATTTCAGTGTGGCCCTTGAGTAACGAATTTGAGCACGTGGAGCGTCTTAAGAAATATAAAAAAAATGGTTTTTCTCTGAAATTCCATTAAAAAGCGTATCTATAAGCTCATTTTTTGTCATTTAAATGAAGTTACGGTCTTCGACAATTACAGCAACTATTACTCCAAAAATTCACGTTCCAAAAAGTTAATCAAATACAATGAGTTGTAAGAAATGAAGCTAATCGAGCAGGGAATTTACTATTTATTCGGATAATATCCATTTTTATCTTTCTACTTAAGGCCGGATATACATTTAGACAGTAAAAAAAGCAATATTGAGCGATTTTTTAAACTAAGAAATAATTATTCTACAATTATCAAAATTTAGGTACACTTTAATAGTATATTTAAGTATACGAAACAATTTTTTTAAATTCATCATCGAAATGGCGGAGCTGTGGCAGTGTCACAGCAATGTCGCCGCGGGAGTTGCGAATCGGCGTACAGTCTAGCTTCCCATAGACTTTGGTTTGCAGAAAATTTCAAACATTTTTTCAGTTAGAACATGTACAGTTTCTATGTGACGGTAATTAAAATGAAGAAAATGCAAATTTGAGAAAATGGCACGCATTTACAAAAAAAATCAACATTTCACGCAACATTTCTGTAAAATGTGGATTAAAAAAGTCGTTTTTTTTTACAATTTTTCAAAAACAATTCTCGTCAAGTAGAAGGTACCAATATTATCAATATGTCTACCAAGTTTCAACTCAATCGGCTGAATAGTTTTTGAGTAATCCTGCACGCCAATTTCGATAATTTAGTTTTGAGAAAAACGCGTTTGAAGTTCACGCCCGCTCCGAAGCCGAGCGGTGAGGCACAGCGTTGACGGGTTGTAACGTTTAAGGGCGGGGTAAAGTATTAAAAAATTTTTTTCATTTAAAATTTTTTTTTAAATGAATGCATAATATATCAAGAATATTGTGTTAAAATTTCAAGTCCATCGGAGTAAAATTGACGAAGTTATGAGTACTTGAGCGTCTATTGCTCCATGCCGTTCTCTTCTCTTCTGCGTTTTTCAAACCGTTTTTCTGAGACTTGTCATATTTGAAGTCCGTGTGCACGATAACTCAAAATCTACTGGACCAATCGCTTTGAAATCTTGCACAGTACTTCTTCACATAATTCACCAGGCATTGTCGAGAGCTTTTTTTTTTTTTTTTTTTAATAATTACTAATTTTTCAACAACAAATTAGCCGATTTTTTAGCGAAAATCGGGTTTTTGGCTCCCAAGTGCTACGAAAAATCGAAAAAAAAAAAAAAAAATCCTCCCGTCATTACCTCGAGAAACATCTCCTTTAACAAATGCATTTTGATTTTATTGTTTCAAATGATTCTGTTGCGAGTTATGGTGCACACCGCAAACCAACTTTTTTTCGAGGCGCCTCCGGGGTTTAATTTTCACTCGCTCAATTTTGAATATTTTGCAATGCAAATTTAGGAGAATGTTGTTCAAATGGTACTTTATTATATGTAAATTTTTCAATAAACGGACACTATTCGTTACGCCAAAAAAAATCTTAAAAACATGCCTTTTTTTCGCCGAATTAACTTTACCCCGCCGTTAAAGTTTTTCGAATTAAGCTTTAAAACGTTGGGAAAATATTCTACACATATAGTTCTATCTTAAAAAAAAAAGAAATCGATTTTTTGATCGTTGTAAATGTACATCCCGCCTTAAACAAAATTACAAAGGTTCTTGAAACGAAAATACGAAACAATGGACCACAGATTAAGCTATTCCTTTCGCGAACTCGAATACTCAACAATTAACTGATTTTCCTCTATAATGAAGTAAGAATATTGGGTTTTAAACTTAATTCCCGCTGTTTTATACAAGATGGCGTAAATATTATTATTTTTACAGGAGTCACAATAAAACTATGTTGTATTGAAGTATTCGACATAATCTACAATATTTAGTACTCGAGAGTGAATTTCAGTTGTACATACTACTCTCTTTTTAGTATCGAAAATGTCAGGTTTTGAACCAACGAAGCGGCATATGTGGGAAACTTTGCTTTTTTGCTTTAATTTAAGAAAAAGTGCTTGAAAGTCATCGTCTGCTTCAAGAAGCTTATGGTGAACATGCTCTGAGAAAATGTGCAGAGATTGGTTTATACGATTCAAAAGTAGCGATTTTGACCTTGGAGACAAAAGAACGTCCAGGACAGGCGAAAAAATTTGATACGTTGAATTGGAGGCCTTATTCGATGGAGATCGATGTCGAACTCCTAAAGAATTGTCTGATATGTTAAACGTTACTGAAATGGCTGTTAGCAAACATTTACATAATCTTGGACTGATTCAAAAAGCGGGAAAAAGGTCACCACATAAAAAAACAGCGGGATTTAAGTTTAAAACCCAATTCATTCCAGTATACTGGTAAAATGTCAAGCCAAATTATCGAACTTTTAACGAAAAATCGTCTCATTTGTACGGCATTTCATGGAGATGACACGCTGGCCGCATTTCTATCTAATAATTTATACACTAAATAACTATATGCTTGTTATTAATTGCGCAACGCGCATAAAAATTCTAAGGATTTCGTAAGGACAATGAAATCAGGGGGTCACGGAATGTTTCAAGAAAATATTAATTATCAAACTTGGAAAAATGTGACTAGAAGAATTTTCGTAGTCGCGACTTTTCAGAGAAAATGTAAAAATGTCTAAATCCACTACATTTGTGCGACATTTTTCATTCCAGTTTATCGTTGGGTATAATAATTAATTGTGACATTCTTATTGAGCGCCGCTGTAATTTACCAATGATGCAGAAGGGCCCTGCTTATGCCCTCACAAAATATGGCCCTCCGCGATAGAAAGACCTTAAGACAGGATATATATTTACAACGATAACAAAATGGGTTTCTTTTATTTTCTCTTTAAACGATCGAAAGATATTTTCCCAAAGTTTCAAAGCGAAGTTTGAAAAACTTCAAACGCTTTTGTTTCTCAAAACTACATTTTCGAAATTCGCGTGCAGGATTACTCAAAAACTATCGAGCCGATCGAGTTGAAACTTGGTAGGAATATTGATAATATTGCTACATTCTACTTGGCGACAATTGTTTTTGAAAAATTAGAAAGAATACTACTTTTTCAATCAAAATTTTATAGAAATTTTGCTTGAAATGTTGATTTTTTTGCAAATGCGTGCCATTCTATTAAATTTACATTGTCATTATTTCAATTACTGGCAAACAGAAACTATACATGTTCTAACTGAACATTTTGAATTTTTTTGCAAGTCAAAGTCTACGGGAAGCTAGACTGCACGTCTAGCCTGCACAGCTCCGTCATTTTGATGATAAATGAATTTTAAAAAATTGTCCCGCATACTTAAGGGAATGTACTTGAGTAAACGGCGAGAAAAACCGGTAAACTTCGGGAATTTTTATCTCAAAAACTAATGTTTCGATTGGATCCGGGTTTTTTTATTGGAAAATATTAAGGTATGTTTAAGAATTCTTAAAATTCCTAAACATTCCTAAAATTCCTTTAAAAATTCCTTTAAAATTCCTTTAAAAATTAATTCCTTTAAAAATGCCTTTAAAAATTCCTAAAAATTCCTAAAGGAATGTATAAAAAAATTGAGGTATGTTTAGGAATTTTTCAAAATAAATTCTTTGACTGGAAGCGCTTCAAACGCGATTATCTCGAAACATAGTTTTCAAATTCGATGCCAGATGTATCTCGAAAACGGCTTGTCCGATTTTGTCCAAATTTGGATACAATATTCTTCGATAGTTTTTCTCGCTCGCCACGTAGGGGTTTTTCATTTGATTGAACCGTTGCTTTTTTATGCAACGTGTATGCAATCCAAAAACGTCGGAAATTGCGAACGAAAAACGAATGTCAAATTAAAACGCTCGCAATTCCGTCAAAAATGAAAATTTCAAAAAAATCCTACGTGGCGAACGAGAAAAACTATCGAAGAATATTGTATCCAAATTTGGACAAAATCGGACAAGCCGTTTTCGAGATACATCTGGCACCGACTTTGAAAACTATTTTTCGAGATAATAGCGTTTTAATCGCTTCCAGTCAACGAATTTATTTTAAAAAATTCCTAAACATGCCTCAATGTACATATTTTCCAATAAAAGAAACCCGGATCCAATCGAAAAATTAGTTTTTGAGATTACAATTCCCGAAGTTTACCTATTTTTTCCGCCGTTTACTCAGGTACCTCTCCTTAAGGGCGGGGTAAAGTATTTAAATTTTTTTTTAAATTAAAATTTTTTTTTTTAATGAATGCATAATATATCAAGAATATTGTGCTAAAATTTCAAGTCGATCGGAGTAAAATTGACGAAGTTATGAGTATTTAAGCGTCTATTGCTCCATGCCGTTCTCTTCTCTTCTGCGTTTTTCAAACCGTTTTTCTGAGACTTGTCATATTTGAAGTCCGTGTGCACGATAACTCAAAATCTACTGGACCAAACGCTTTGAAATTTTGCACAGTAATTCTTCACATAATTCACCAGGTATTGTCGAGAGCTTTTGTGTTTTTTTTAATAATTACTAATTTTTCAACAACAAATTAGCCGATTTTTTAAGCGAAAATCCGGTTTTTGGCTCCCAAGTGCTACGAAAAATCGAAAAATCGAAAAAAAAAATCCTCCCGTCATTACCTCGAGAAACATCTCCTTTAACAAATGCATTTTGATTTTTTTGTTTCAAATGATTCTGTTGCGAGTTATGGTGCACACCGCAAACCAACTTTTTTTCGAGGCGCCTCCGGGGTTTAATTTTCACTCGCTCAATTTTGAATATTTTGCAATGCAAATTTAGGAGAATGTTCAAATGTTACTTTATTATATGTAAATTTTTCAACAAACGAACACTATTCGTTACGTCAAAAAAAAATCTTAAAAACATGCCTTTTTTTCGCCGAATTAACTTTACCCCGCCGTTAAATATACTATTAAACTATACCTATAGTTTTTATAAATATAGAATAATTATTGCCCACTTTAAAAAATCCCTCAAAACTGCTTAATTCCTTCCCGTCTAAATCCGTATCTCGCCTTAAGACACTACGAAAACAAATCTAAAAGGAATAACAAGGCGAATCTTTTCTCGAAAAAACTTCCAGACAAGTATGGCCCGAGAACGACTGTTTCGGCAAGCCCGATATTCCTCCCGAGGAAGAATTCATGGCGCTGCGAGAAATATTCTTCGCCGATCTTGGTGTTGGTGAGTAAAAAAAAAAAACTAAAGTCTGTCGTGCAATAACCATATAAAATACCTTTGTACAACGGTTTATTAACGTACTCGTAGTTGACACTGGGTTAATTTACGAAAGATAATATCTAGTCTCTTCATCATTATCATAAAAATTATCGTTTATTATACTTCTGTACTCTGAGATTTGGTTTGTTTTCTGTTTTGGCAACTCTTCGTGTCGTCGTGGCTCTCCGTGTGCATGCGCGTGTGTGTACGTGTGCGTGTGTGTTACACTCGTGTATAACGATGAATACACGTCATCGACTCGTACATTTATTGTCACGTGAAGTGTGTCTGTCTGCTTTTCAAGCGATATAGCGATGCGTGTGTGACACGAGTTCGAAATAACGAGCTCACCAGAGCTCTGTGATGATCGGTCGGCGTTGCTCGCAATGCTCGGAATAATCCTCGATCGTTGGTATTCGTCTTCTAGCGATTAAAACGCTGATAGCGAGAATGAAAGCACCGAAGGTTGCACCGGCGAGAATAACGAGGCCCGGATGAGCACCAAGAATCGTAGTGATCCTCCGTTGCTCCGCCGATTTCGCGGAGACGTCGATAGTTCGCGATGCTTCAGCCAAGTCATTCTCGAAGCTCGTACTCGTCGTCGTCGTTGAAGCCTCCGTAATTGGCAATTCGCCGAGTAGAGACCGGCTACCGTTGAGAAACGTGCATTCCCCGTGCGGCAAAATCTCCTCGTGTTCTCGTATCCACCGTGCCAGCCAGTCGATGCGATTATCCTCCCTCGTGCAATTCCACCGATTGCCCGAGAGTCCGAGGACTCTCAATTGCGGCAGCAAATACGTCAGATCGGATCGAAGCTCGGTGAGATTAGTGCGTGAAAGGTCCAATCGTCGGAGACTCTTGCACGCCGAGAGAGCAGCCTCGTCGGCGAGTAATTGCGCGGCGAGTGCCGGACTCCCGGATAGATCGAGATTGACCAATCTCTCGGGTGCCGGCACCGGAAACGCCATATCCGCGTGTTTCTCGCGTTTCCACTGAAGCGTGACGAGGCCGGACATACGAAGAACAGCGAGGCTGTCGGGTCCCTCGAAAGTGTCAGCGGGCAATTGTTTTATCGGATTGTCCGACACGTCGAGTTCCCTGAGAAACGACAGCTGGAACATCGCACCTTCCTCGATCTCGCTCACGTTATTTTCATTGACAACGAGAGTCTCGAGTTTCGTCAAACCATCCAAATCGCGCGTGCCGAGTTTGCCGATAAAGTTTGCCCGCACGATCAAACGTCGCAGAGCAGACGGAAGACTCTGTGGCAATTCGCGCAAACGATTCCCCGTCAAATCGAGCACCTCGAGAATCTCCAAACGTCCGAGCGCGTCGTTCTCCACGACGTTTATGAAGTTGTACGAGAGATCGAGAAGCCGAAGTAGCGGATAACCGTCGAAATCCCCGCCGCGAATGACGGTCAATCTGTTGCCGGCGAGTTTGAGCGATCTGACGGATCTCGTGAGTGCCGAGGGCACGCGCTCGAGGCCGATACGCGACGCGTCTATCGTCTCCAATCTTCGCACACTTCCGAGCACCAGCGAGATCTCGATGTCTTCGCTCCTGCTGCTCGTTTCCATCCGTTGACGCGTCCGCCGTGGATCGCCCCGTGACGCGTCGAGGCCACGGCCAAGATCGTCGAACCACCGTTCACCCAATACACCGAGTCTGTTGCCACTGAGATTCAAGCTCTTCAGGTAGCACAACGGCACGAGCGCGTCCTCGGCCAGGCTCACCAATCGATTGTCCGACAGATCGAGACTCTCGAGACGTTCGAGCCCGACGAAAGCGTCTTTCTTCACCGTTCCGATGGAATTTCGCCGCAGGAGCAACTTCACCAAGCCTCGATACTCGACAAACGCCTCGGATCGGAGGCGCGTCAAGCGATTCTCGGTGAGATCGAGCTCCGTCAGACGCTCAACGTCCGTTATGCCGAGGTCCTCGATCTCGAGGATCTCGTTGCTCGACAGATCCAGCGACAGTCCCGCGTCGTGATCCTTCGTGATCCAACTCACTGTCACGTTTAACGCCACGAGCGAACAATCAATCAGGGACAACTCGCGCAAACGTACTTTTTCGCTATTACCGAGATCACGCAGGAGCTTCGTTATTGCCCGGGTTTTCGTTCCTCTGACGACGAGACTCTGGCAATTTTCCGGTAGCGATTCGAGCCTCGGTGTACCGACGCAGCGTGCCTCAATGGAATTGTTGTTGACGTTAGCGTTGACCTCTTCGCCCGGCCGAAGCGTCGCGACGATCGTGCAATGACAATTCTCGGGACACGCTAACGAGCCACTTCTAACGCTCCTCGCCATTGAGGCGACGAGAAGAAGCGTCACTGACAGCCTATGCCACATCACACTGAGTAGCCCCTCTATTCACGTGTCGCTCTCGATGATCCTCGCGGTCTCGATCGAGCTTGCTTCGTGAGAGAATATATTTCGCGCCTCACCTTTCGTCAACTGTTTCCACATTTTGTCGATGCTCGCGCGTAATGTGCGATTGGGAAGATTGCCGTTGCGATTCAACTCAACCCGTCACGCTCGTACGCTAAAGTACGCGTAGGAATGTGCCTCCATGGACCGCGAGAGTCGAGTCGAACTGTCTCCCCCGCGTCCGTTCCAACTTTCCGCTCATCGACCTATACACTGTGACACACGTACACACGTACACGTTCTCCCTCGAATTCGATAAGGGGTTCGCGAGCGCACGCGTACAAACAAGCCTGAGATGCGCGCATGGACCATCGGGGGAGGAATTTTTCATCTTCGCGATGTATTATGTGTTTGTTTCGTTTTGTTTTTTTTTTTACGTTTTTTAAGCTCGCCTCACCTGTCTTCCTGTCGAGATGTAGCCCCACGTTGGGGGATATTACTTCCGCCGTGTGCACCCGGCTGGTGTTTCTCCGCGCTTATTGAAAGCACGTTTTCATTCGATGTTATGCAACTTTCCAACAGATATCGATTATGGAAATGAGGAGCAGCGGGAGGAGGCGGCCAATGATGATAAAGAAGAGGATGAAGAGGAAAACGAGGACGATGAAGAGGAAGAGGCGAGCGCTGCTGGGACTATACAGGAAACGAATTTCAACTTTGACGAGTTCCTTCGAAGGTATATCACGATAGAGCACGAGGGAGGAAGAGAAGGAGAGAGAGAGTGAGCGATGCTCGATAATTCAATTTCCTAAAGCCCGCTCAGATTTGGCTCACATGTTCCTATCGACAGATTCGCCAACGTTAAGGTTGTCAAGGCTATGGCCTCGCTTCTACGCCAATTCGAGGAAAATTCCGATCAAGTCAATCATTATATCGTCAAGATGCTTCATCGCATAGCGTGGGATTGTAAAATGTATGGGATGATTTTTCAAGCGTCGATATTCAGAACATTCCAGCGGATCCTCGATTCGGACTCCCCTCGGCACAAGGTTGGAATTAGAGAACAATATTTAAATGTTTAATTATTTATGGGCACGAGGTATTCTTGCACATTTTTCAGTTTCTCAGCCGCATAGTTTATAAGGATACTTTGAAAATGACAATTTGGATTGATTTTTACGAGCTTTTGCTTAACTTGACTTTCTGTGAGATGCAAAATGGAAAATCGATGTTTCACCCACTTTCAGACTACTTGGAGCTCTGAAATTTTACAAACATGCATCTCAATGGTGACAATGCATGATTCAACAAATATATATATATATATATATATATATATATATATATATATATATGTATATATGTGTATATATACACGTATGTATATATATATAATTTTCAACTTTTCATGCAAAATTAGCGATATCTAATTATCCATATGAAATCTCACTAAGGAATACAAACAAATTCGTAGCCGACTGTGTTTGCATGCGAAAAGTTTATATGCAGCAATTAGTCGTAAGATCAATCCCAATTACAGTCTTGGTTACTGTTTACAAGCATTCCTTGGTCCTACGTACAAACTCGTATACTAGTAAACTACTAGTAACAACTAGTAAAATCAATTAACCCCTTGACTGTGAGTGACACGCATAGGGGCAAAAAAAAAGTCGTGCCATTTTTGTGTCATGGCACGTATAGGGGCATTTGAAAAACAACCTATTTCAACTGCATCGATTCGATTGTAATTTGGTACATCATGGTTTTTGGGGTCGCTGAATTTGAATTTGATATCAGATTTCCAAAATTCAAAATGGCGGATCCAATATGGCGGATGGAAATTCGAAAAATGGTTTGATTTCGACGAAAGTGAGTACCTCATGGTTTTCGGAGTCGCTGAATTCGAATTTCAAATCAGATTTGCAAAATTCAAAATGGCGGATCCAATATGGCGGACGCAAATTCGAAAAATGGTTTCATTTCGACGAGAGTGAGTACCTCGTGGTTTTCGGCGTCGCTGAATTCGAATTTGAAATCAGATTGTCAAAATACTCAATGGCGGATCCAATATGGTGGACGCAAATTCGAAAAATAGTTGGATTTTGAGAAAAAAATGTATCTCTAGATGTTCATGGTCGCGAATTTCGAATTTGGATCCTGACTCCAAGTGAAGCTCGGATACAATATAATGAATAAAAATTTGGCAAATCGTGTATGACAAACTATTCATAATAACAAATGTGAAAGAATACTTTTTTGGCGTTATATCCCGCTCTTAGCCGAACCCAGAGTCACGAATCGAGTACGTGGCGGTTGTTGACACCATTTGTTTTTTGTGCTTTTTTTTTCAAATTTTTTGTGCTTTTTGTTTTTTTTAATTTTTTTTGGCTTTTTTTGTAATTTAATTTTTATTGTGCTTTTTGTATGTTGATTTTTTTTGTTTTTTTTTCTATTCTCAAAATTTTTCATTGTAATTTATTTAAAATTACTTTTTGCATTCTTTGAATTTCCTTCTTTTTTGATTTCTGGAATTTCAAAAATTTGTTTCTTCCTTTTGCACTCTGAATTTTTTATTTATTTTTTCATTTTATTCTTTTTGTTGTTGTCTGTATCGATTGTTCGGGTATCGACAGGTTCGGATTCAGCGACCCCAAAAACCTTAAGGTACTCACTTTCGTCGAAATGGAACCATTTTTCGTATTTGCGCCCGCCATTTTGAATTTTCAAAGACCGATTTCAGATTCGGATTCAGCGACCCCAAAAACCATAAGATACTCACTTTCGTCGAAATGGAACCATTTTTCGTATTTGCGTTCGCCATATTGGATCCGCCATTTTGAATTTTGGAAATCTGATATCAAATTCGAAGTCAGCGACCCCAAAAAACTTCAAACTGAGACTTCAAAGCAAATCTATGAAAACATTTTTCCAACACAAAAATGGCACGAAAATCTCATTTTCAGCTCACTGCGAAAGGGTTAAAGACTGAAAGGTAGAAAATTACTTATATGTAAAAAAATATTTAAAGAAACAAGCATTTATTTAATGTATTAAATGGTAGAAAATATTTTTTTATCAGGTCCTACCTATATGTGACTGAAAATTAAAGCTTGGGGCGCTCAAAATTTAGACATATAATGTTTAAGGGGCTATACCAGTGTGAACGCTGAAAATTTGGGTGATTTTCGGGAATTTTTGGGGAGAAAAGTACCCAATTAAATGTTTCGGAAAATTAAGAATATATTTGGCTATATTTGACCTATATTACATAATTTTTTCATAGAAAAATATTGTGATCCAAGCTACTTACGCGCTGCCTTCGGAGGCGCCAAAAAAAGTTCCTCCACTGCTGACATGATTCCGGCCGATTGAGTAGCTGAAACCGAAAAAGGAAAAAATGTTAAACTGGAAGGTATTTCCTGTACAATGACGTAGGATTTTCAAAAAATATCAAAATTTAACATAATGGCGTAGATATGAAAAGGTCTGTTTTCTTTCCTATAAAATGGTCGTTTTTTTTCTATGCCAAATCGTCAATTTTCATCCAATCAAAAATATCCTACGTCATTGTAGAGTAAATATATTCAAGAGTACTCAATTTAAATTTCAAGTCAATCGGATAATTGTTCTTTGAGTTACAATGTCAGCAAATTTGAAAAATCTCATATCGAGAAAAACGCGTTTAAAGATTTAACTATCGATTTTTGCAAGATAAAATGATATAGATACGGCCTTGCAATTTTTATAGGATATTCTTGAAAGTATAAACTGTCGAAAAAGGCAAAAAAATCGTTTTTTTTTAAAGTGTCACACTGGTATAGGCCCTTAATTTAAATAAATCCGTTAACATATCAACTGTATTCAATTTACTGTAAAACAACCTTAGATTTCTTTTTAAAAATCCTGAAACTGAGTATAAACGTGTGATAATAGTTTTTTCTCTAATTACTATTGTGCCAAATTAAATACGGCTAATGAAACTGAATTGATCAAATTTGGCAAACATTTGAAAAGTTGAGCGCCCCAAGCTTTTATTTATAGTCACAATAGGTGACTTCGTAACAAAATTATTTTCTACTTTTTAGTACATTAAATAAAAGTTTTTTTTTTTTTAATAATATTTTATTTACATGTAAATTTTCGTTATTGATGTGAAATCTTACTATGCAAATGTTTTTCGTGTTGTACGAATTGCAGATATTTCCGAATTCGTCTGATTACCGTATTGTATGGTGTAGAACGTCAGTGAGGATAACTCGTACTTACGAAACTTGTTCCAGCGTTCGGAGCTCGTAATCCAATATCAAGTTTTTGTGCGCCGATTAAAGCCCTTTTTCGTCCCGATATTTCAGGAATTACAAAAATTCGCAATTTTTATTATCCGCAAATTTGCCGAAGTGGCCGAAGGAAATCCCAAAGCGTACATGGAGCTGTTATTTTGGAAGACAACGCGCGAGGTGACGGAAATGGTCGATGGGTACGACGTTGTACCAGTCGACAATAAAGTATCACGTGCCCTTTGGACGGAGGCTGAGGAAGACGAGTTGCGCACCTTGTTCATGGAGCATCAGACTAATAATTATTCGCAAGGTATGTATAAAATGCGAAAGATTATTTTATCGAGAGGTGTCTTCAATCTTAAGGGGTTACCCCCACTTGCGATTTTGAAAAAATCGATTTTTTTATTGCATTTTTTTGAAGTATAAGTATCTGAGAATATGTCCTGAAAATTTCAAGTCGATCCGAACAAAATTGAATGAGATATGAGCGTTGAAAGAGAAGAATCCGTTGTGTAAACGACCGGCTAGTCTGCCGTCTGGCGCGCTCGACCCTCCCTCCGACCTTCAATGCATTGTTCGATGAAAAGGGTCGTATACCTGGCATTCACAAAGTTCATATAATAGACTGGAATTTATCAAAACGTATTTTCGTTGTCTGTTATGGTCTAAACTCGTCAGTGTAGCTCGAAAGTTCGACTATATAAGACGTATATTCCGCCGTTCATAATATTATAAGCGCAGTTTTTATTCATTTTACATTAAAAAATGGATCGAAAAAAAGGTTCGCGACAAACAAGAAGCAGTGATAATTTACGGAAATCTCGGCTAAAAAAAGGAAGGGTGTTTTTAACCCCAACCTGGCCGAAACGGAAACTGAAAGTTTCAGCGCGTCTGCGAAGAAACTGAAAAATAATATTGACATGACTGTGAATCAAAGTCCTAATATTGAATATCGGATTTTGAACTTTTGGGTTATGTTGGCTGCTATTTCAAATTTAGTGAAGTGCAAAACGTGTAATGGAAATATTACATTTGAAAAGGCAAGTGCAAGAGGACTAGGCTTCAAAATCGTTGTGAAATGTGACTCATGTGCAGATAATTTGATACCATCTCCTCCTTTTTTGGAACATTCGTATGAAATAAATCGTCGATTTATATTCACCATGCGAGTTCTCGGCATAGGATTGGCTGGAGCACAAAAATTTTGCGGACTTATGGGCATGCCAAGGTTTCTTACCGAAACTACATATTCAATAATTTTGAAATTATTTATAAGTCTGTGAAAACATGTGCAGATGTAATATTTAAAAAAGCCGTACGAGAAGAAATTGAAGATACACCTAATGCAGAAGGCGATGCAACTCCTCAATTAACAGTTTCCGGAGATGGATCCTGGAGGAAGCGAGGATATACGTCGTTGTTCGGAGTCACATCAGTCATAGGCTACTACAGTGGAAAAGTACTTGATCTTGTGGTAAAAAGTGCGTATTGTAAAATGTGTGAATCGTGGAAACATAAGCTAAATGATGCGGAATAAGAAGAATGGTACGAAACACACGAAGATAACTGCAGTGCAAATCACGAAGGCTCCTCGGGAAAAATGGAGGTGGACTCCATTATCGAAATCTTCAAGCGTTCAATAGAAAAATATAATGTCCTGTACCGTTACTATATTGGCGACGGAGATTCGAAAACGTACACTGGACTAGTAAATTCTCATCCTTATGACGACGTAGAAGTTATAAAAAACGAATGCATCGGTCACGTCCAAAAGCGTATGGGATCCCGCCTTCGTAATTTAGTAAAAAAAAAAAAACAAAGTTTAGTGGTAAAGGACAGCTGACAGGAAAATTTATTGACAAGCTCACTGTGTACTATGGACTTGCTATTCGACGCCATTCTGCTCCTGTTCACGATATGCATGAGGCAATATGGGCGACCTTCGATCATTACAGTTCAACCGGTGCAAATCCACACCATGAGAGATGTCCAACCGGTGAAGAATCGTGGTGTTCGTATCAACGAGCTCAGGCGAGAAACGAGGCTTTCCAACACGATTACAAACCACTTCCATCAAATGTATTGGATGCCATCAGACCTATATACAACGATCTGAGTAAGGAAACTTTACTCGAAAGATGCGTCGGTGGCTTCAATCAAAATAACAACGAAAGCTTCAACCAACTTATTTGGAAAATCAGCCCAAAAATCGTCTCGAGTGGAGCAATCGTTGTAAATTTAGCAGCTTATATTGCCGTTGGACTATTCAACGAAGGTTCAAAATCATTATTATTTTATTTGAACTCAATCGGAGTGAGCTGTGGACACAACGCGCACGAATACGCTGATAAAATGGACGAAGCACGGATTGCACTGGCAGAGAGACGTGCGGCCGAGAGCACTCGTGAAGAAAGAATGTTACGAAGGCAACACCAAATTTCCGTTTTGCAAGCGGCATCGTCGGCGGAAGAACTTCTGTATGGGCCCGGAATAGATGACTCTATGTAAGTTTACAAAAAAAAATATTTTCTTCGTGTAAACTGAAATTGAAACTTTAAACGCGTTTTTCTCAAAATGGCATTTCTGAAGTCGGTGACCAAGATTACTCGAACACTAATGAACCGATCTTCTAGAAATTTTGCAGGCTTATTTAATACATAAAAATGTAGTCTTTAATCTTTCGATTTTTTTTTCGAAAAAAAAGTGGCCCTTTTATAGCCAAAAAACGGCCGTTTTTTTCGTTAAAATCGAACCATTAACTTTGACTGTCCGCCATTTTGTGAAAAATGAATATTTTTTTAAAATCCTTCGGTTAAAGACTAGTTTATACTTATATTTGACTAAATCCATCCGCATTTTTTTTTTCAGATGATCCACTTCTCCGCAATGTTGGTCACCGTAAACCGTGTATATAAAAACATTATTTCATTGACGGCCATTTGCCACTAAACAATGTAATATTTTTCAATAAAAAAATTACTGAAAATTCTTCAAGATGTGTTCTTTAAGATGGTATATTGATCGATTAAAAAAGTTTTGTAGTTTTCTTTTAAGAAATTCATGAAAAAGGCCTTTTTTTGCGCTACAAGTGGGGGTAACGCCTTAAGGGGGGATTGTCTTTCTTTTTCGCAAAATTTACCGCTTTTTGGGAATTTTTTTGTGAAGAAAGTATACAACGGAAAACTTGTGAAATTTGGCATATAGTTTTATTGATCTGTTTACTACATACAAAAAAATTTTAAACAATTTCATCAAAAAATCTGCCTCCCACCCCCCTCGACGCGCGATGGTCCTTTTTTGATGGTGTGCACGATTACAGCCTTCACGTTCATCCTGCAACAAAAACCCAAAAAGCATTTTACTTTAGACACATATAGCTATGGTTCGATGAAGGGAAAAAAAAATTGACGATTTGGTGACGTTTTGAACTTGAAGTATCGATTTTTCGAAAAAAATTGATCGATTTTTTGTTATAAATAAAAAACTATTAAACGTATTGCTTTTTTGCTTCATCAAACGATAAAAGGATGTCAGCTGAGCATTCTGTCCAAATTTGAAGGCAATCGGTTGAATAGTTTTTGAGAAATCGTGCACACCATCAAAAAAGGACCATCGCGCGTCGAGGGGGGTGGGAGGCGGATTTTGTGATGAAATTGTTTAAAAATTTTTTTGTATGTAGTAAACAGATCAATAAAACTATATGCCAAGTTTCACAAGTTTTTCGTTGTATACTTTCTTCACAAAAAAATTCCCAAAAAGCGGTAAATTTTCCAAAAAAAAAAAGACAATCCCCCCTTAAGATGGTATATTGAACGATTAAATAAGTTTTGTAGTTTTCTTTAAAAAAATGCATGAAAAAGGCCTTTTTTGCGCTACAAGTGGTGGTAACACCTTAAGAATGAATGTGTGGCAATAGCGAGCTACACAACTTCTGACGGGCTTGCTGTTCAATCTGCTAAGTATACGTTTAACGCAGGAAATAATTTGAAAACTTTTAAGGGGTTCGGCTACTGTGACGATCCAAAAATCAGGGTTTAAAAAAATTACGTTCGAAGAAATAAGTAAAATTGAACAATTGTTGGATATTTATTTGTATGCACATGAAAAAAGTTGTATACCAAATTTCGTTAAAAAAACATTAATAATTAAAGTAGTTATAAACAATGTCGTGAAGGACCTTTGAACGTGAGGGGCTCAACGGCGTACTTGATTTTAGCCACTAAAAATAGATAACATTGCCTAAGACTTGAGTGATTTTTTTTGTTATTGTCTTTCAAGCATAAGAAAACTCGAATTTTCGGCGATTTTTCGAGGAAAAATGACATTGTTGTTAATAACAAATGAAAAAAATGTTGAGAGGAAAAACGACGGTCAAGACTAAATTACTGTTGCACTGAATAAGTGTACCAAATTTCAAGTCCATCCGTTCATTAGTTGTCGAGAAATCGCGTATACCGTTTTGAAGAGAAAAGTTTCGAGAAAAACGCATTTAAAGTTTTACTAGCAATTCTATCGTTGTAATCATAAGTTTACCTTTAAGCTGCGATTTCCGCACGGTACGATGGACCTTCCCTTTCAATTTGAATTGCCTCAAGCGACGAGCGACTCTTAGTCATTTTCACAGTTGTCTAACCCCTTAAGGGGAGGTACCTGAGTGAACGGCGAGAAAAACAGGTAAACTTTGGGAATTTTTATCTCAAAAACTAATGTTTCGATTGGATGCGGGTTTTTTTAAATTGGAAAATATGTACATTGAGGTATGTTTAGGAATTTTGAAAAATAAATTCGTTGACTGGAAGCGATTAAAACGCGATTATCTCGAAATATAGTTTTCAAAGTCGGTGCCAGATGTATCTCGAAAACGGCTTGTCCGATTTTGTCCAAATTTGGATACAATATTCTTCGATAGTTTTTCTCGTCCTCCACGTAGGGGTTTTTCATTTGCCATTGCTTTTTTTATGCAATGTGTATGCAATCCAAAATCGTCGGAAATTGCGAACGAAAAACGAATGTTAAATTAAAACGGTCGCAATTCCGACAAAAATGAACATTTCAAAAAAATCCTACGTGGCGAACGAGAAAAACTATGGAAGAATATTTTATCCAAATTTCGAGAAAATCTGACAAGCCGTTTTCGAGATACATCTGGCACCGACTTTGAAAACTTTGTTTCGAGATAATCGCGTTTGAATCGCTTTCATACAACGAATTTATTTTAAAAAATTCCTAAACATACCTTAATGTACATATTTTCCAATAAAAACAGCCCGGATCCAATCGAAACATTAGTTTTTGAGATAAAAATTCCTAAAGTTTACTTGTTTTTGCCGCCGTTTACTCAGGTAACTCTCCTTAATTATGCGAAACTTCCCCTTGTACATAAATTCAGCTATGCCCACTGTCTCGAATGTTCTTGGAAGAAACGTCCAACGCGTTTTGTCGACGTTCATTCCAAGTAAGAGAGCTCTAATTTTTTAGCCGGCTACATTCTGCTTCGATTTCTGTTTTTTCCCCCTAAAGAGAGATTATTTCGCGATAATAATGGAATAAAAATAAAAGGCTAACGATATGGCATCTTTTATCCACGAAAAATGTCAAAAACCATATTGATGCTATTACCAAAAAAAAAAAACCCAATCTCAATTTAGAACTCACGTCTCATTTCAGATCTAATTGATTGGATATTGGAAAACATAATAAGCGACAATCGAACTCGGCGCGGCGTCATCAAGAAACTCAAGGAGATGTGTCTCGTGGTTAATTCGAAGACGACGAAGACCGCGGTGCAGAAGCGGCTGCCGAAAGAATGGTCGGAGCAAGAAATCATTGAGCTGTCCGAACTTTGGAATCGAGTAAAAGACGATGAAGGTGCCGTTGTAATTGCTGATGATTTTTCAAATTATTTCCCATCTCGTGTGATTTAAGGGGCTGTACCAGTGTGAACGCTGAAGATTTGGGTGATTTTCGGGAATTTTTTGGAAGAAAAGTACTCGATCAAATGTTTCGGAAAATTAAGAATATATTTGGCTATATTTGACCTACGTTACATAATTTTTTCATAGAAAAATATTTAGATCTAAGCGACTTAGGGACCGTCCATATATTACGTCATCGATTTTTGCTGATTTTTACCCCCCCCCCCCCCCCCCGAAATCATCCTATCCTTCATATCGTTGTAATTAAATTATCGTTACCGTCATCTAACGACCAGACCCCCCCCCTATTTTAAAATGACGTAATTTATGGACGGCCCCTTATGCGCTGCCTTCGGAGGCGCCAAAAAAAAAGTTCCTCCACTGCTGACACGATTCCGGCCAATTGAGTAGCTGAAACCGAAAAAGGAAAAAATGTCGTTAAACTGGAAGGTATTTCCTGTACAATGACGTAGGATTTTCGAAAAATATCAAAATCTAACAAAATGGCGTAGTTATGAAAAAACGTCTGTTTTCTTGCCTATAAAATGGTCGTTTTTTTCAATGCCAAATCGTCAATTTTCATCCAATCGAAAATATCCTACGTCATTGTAGAGCAAATATATTCAAGAGTACTCAGTTCAAATTTCAAGTCAATCGGATAATTGCTCTTTGAGTTGCAATGTCAGCAAATTTGAAAAATCTCATTTTGAGAAAAACGCGTTTAAAGATTAAACTATCGATTTATGCAAGACAAAATAATATTGATATAAATGATATAAATGATAATATAATATTCTTGAAAGTATAAACTGTCGAAAAAGACAAAACCGATTTTTTGAAAGTGTCACTGGTACAGCCCCTCAACGGACTGAAATATTTCACAGATCCGATTGGTACGATTTACGACGCACTGACGATCAAGAGGCCCGCGAAGGCGATCAAGGAGAAACTTTTGGAGACAGGTTTGGCGAGCGACCGCAAGGAAATGCGAAAGAAACGTCGTCGAGAGGGTCCCCCAAAGTTGTCGTGGGAAGCGAAATCGTTGAGCGAACACTCCGACACTAGCAATTCCGAAGCCGAGCCTCGTCCCAAAAAGAGCCAGCCGAAGAGTACTCGCAAGGCAAAAAGAAAACGCGCTCCGATTGTTTACACGCAGGAACAACTATCGGGACTTCTGAAAGACGTCGTTAACGGAAGTAAGTGTGAAAAAAAGAAACTATGATACAACCGTGGCGTCATTTCGGGTATGTTGAAAGTGTTAATCGTATAAATATTCGTTAAGACATGAGCGGAGCGCTGGAATGGTTGAAAGAATCGCTTCAAGATATAATCGACGATGGAGATCGCGACGGGTCTGACGCCGTGGACATACCGTTGGTCCCTCTGACGGAAGACGCGATAACGGCGATGGATTCGCCACGTTTCCAGCGACTGTTGCGTGCAATTGGTATAGAACCTCCCGCTGACGAGCAAGAAACCTATTGGCGTGTTCCAGCCTCTATGCTCGCTCCAGCGATAACGAAACATTGTCGTTTCATCGAAAGCGCCTTGTTACCTCAAGACGCCTCTCTGCCGGTTGCGAATAACGAAGACCAGACTACAGATGTCGAAGGTCCTTCAGTTTCAAACGTTGGAGAGACTCGGGACGCAGACGCGGAAGAATCTGATTCGGGTACGGTATCGCTTTTTCAAAAAGGTTTCTACTTTGTTGGGCCAAAAAATGTTCGATTTTCATCAATTTTCGACGCGAAATATATTAATCGTGGAATGTTGAAATTTGGTGTGTTTACTAAGCGGTCTTTATTGAACAAGATAATATTTTTTAAAGGTTGACGATACATTGTACTGGGAGGGGGAGGAGCGCCGGCGATGATATGCTTCGCTTGCGGAAGTCTTAAGGGGCTATACCAGTGTGAACGCTGAAAATTTGGGTGATTTTCGGGAATTTTTGGGAAGAATATTACTCAATTAAATGTTTCGGAAAGTTAAGAATATATTTGGCTATATTTGACCTATATTGCATAATTTTTTCATAGAAAAATATTGAGATCCAAGCGACTTGTGCGCTGCCTTCGGAGGCGCAAAAAAAAGTTCCTCCACTGCTGACATGATTCTGGCCGATTGAGTAGCTGAAACCGAAAAAGGAAAAAATGTTAAACTGGAAGGTATTTCCTGTACAATGACGTAGGATTTTCGAAAAATATAAAAATCTAACAAAATGGCGTAGTTATGAAAAAAAGTCTGTTTTCTTGCCTATAAAATGGTCGTTTTTTTCAATGCCAAATCGTCAATTTTCATCCGATCAAAAATATCCTACGTCATTGTAGAGTAAATATATTCAAGAGTACTCAGTTCAAATTTCAAGTCAATCGGATAATTGCTCTTTGAGTTACAATGTCAGCAAATTTGAAAAATCTCATTTCGAGAAAAACGCGTTTAAAGATTTAACTATCGATTTTTGCAAGATAAAATGATTAGAGATACGGCCTTAAATTTTTTACGGGATATTCTTGAAAGTTTAAACTGTCGAAAAAGGCAAAAAAATCGATTTTTTAAAAGTGTCACACTGGTATAGCCCCTTAAGGGAGACTTTGTCCTTGGAGTGCCATATTTCAGGTGTTTACATTTTATTTTTTTTTAAAGGAAACGAGTAAAGCTTTTTGAGTGCGGTTTTTTTCTTGCTTTTATTCATAATATACAGAACGTTAAAAAAATTAAAAAAAAACCAATATGGCGGCCGTTGCAGCTCCGCGAAAACAGGTCCTCAAATCGCGGGAGGTAAACGGCTGACATCACTGCCCCCTCTTTGTTGATCTGAAACACAAATTCAAAGCATATTATCGATCTGTGACCCTTTGGTCATGGAATGACGGATGGGTTTTTCGTTTAGTACAAATTTCGGAAAATGGCGGCAATTTAAAAAAAAAATCGAATTTTCGCGTTTTTTTTCGCATAAAAAGATAAATAATAAACGCAAAAATGTATCTATCGAAAAAACGATTCGTCACTCCGTGAAGACATATTTTCTGAGTATGCTCTCCAAATTTCAGGTCGATATGTTAATTACAGCGGTCAGGAGAATGTCAGCCATTTTTAAAAACGTGTTTTCGAGAAAAACGCGTTTAAAGTTTTTCTAGCTGCTCATGTTAAGCCGCTAACGTCTCCCGCTAAATTTCAAGTACAAAGTCTCCGTTAAAGCTCGCTTTACACATGGTTAAATGCAGTGCACTAAATGAAAAAGACTCTGCATTTAGACAAGTGTAACACACTAATTGGACAATCAAAGCCGCCACTTCGACTCTAAATTAGTTAGCATTCCAAATGCAGCATAGTGTAAAGCGATTTAGCAAATGAATCAATATTTCGTTGAACCAAGTATCTTATTTTATTATGTACGGTGTAATTAATCCCAGTAATTCTTCAAATTGTTCAGAGTCCAATATTAGAAATTTTCTTGCATCTTCTGGCACTAATAAATTTAATAGACGCATAGTTGATATTTTTGTTCTTAGGAGTAAATATTTGTTTACCCAACACTTCGTGCGTCTCCCTTTATTAATTAAAATCCAGCTCGACGCCACCCTGGCGAAGGCGAGCCCTATTGTTTGACATTTTGAATGCGCCACGAAAGAGCTATGGTTGTACAATAACGCTCGAAGTTCGCATATATACTGAGTTAGAAAGCTAATTAGACCAAGCATAAAGGGTTTGAATTCTCCCACCACCACAAGCTTTGAATTCCCCCACCACCACAAGCTTTGAATTCCCCCACCACGTGTGTCAAAATTTATGCACTTAGCCAGGTGTAAAGCGGTTTTATATCCTGAACAGGTGATCTGAAGCAAAAAATCAAGCACATTTTTACTTTGTGCAATTTCGTGTACAAGTCGAACTAGAATCAAGGAAAAAAATTAAAAAATTAAAACAGTGTGTGATCGAAGTGGAAGTTTAGTTTTTTACCGAACATTTTTTCACATTTTTTCGTTTATAAAATAAAAACGTTTGAATATTTTTTGATAATTTTAGTTCAACTAATGAAGACGTTTGTTGTACACGTGCCTGCCAAATTTCATAACGATTGCTCATCTAGCACCTACAGGAGCACTTCCGCAAAAATGGAAAACGTGGTCTCGAGAAAAAACGCGTTTAAAGTTAAACTGAATGTTATGTGCGAATAAAGTGATAAGTTTCATACTTAAACCTGATCTACTATCTGAGGACCTTTCTCTTCATTGGTTCTTTCCGATACAGCAATATATATATATATATATATATATATATATATATATATATATATATATATATATATATATATATATATTGGGTTTGTTCCAGTCGTACAGGGTCCTTCCCTTTTAACGAGCCCCCAATCCGCCTCTACCGCCAATTCCACACCCCCCCCCCACCTGCGGCCGCAGCCGACTTCCCCCTCTGTATCGTATTCACCATGACATATTTGTCATGGGTATAGGGAAACTGCGGAAAACCTATACCAATACAGCCGGTCATCAAGTTCGCTCCCCAGTCGTGGAACTAGTCTTATTTCGCCGTGAAATGCCGAAGAAAAACATTTCACGACGAAATGTACGCGGCTGGGTTTCGAACTCGGGACCTCCCGGTCCGCAGGTTTAGTGGCGAGCACGCTAACCACTAGACCATCGCACCGGTTTTATATATATATATATATATATATTTATTTGTGTTTATTTATATACACACACAATAAATCCAAGAAATCCAATTGTTAATATTGCATAAATTATACCGATTGATCCAAAAGTATCTTTTTTTCCATTTTGATTAAAAATTATGTATGAGATTATTCCAAATTCTGGTAAAATTAAAAAATAATAAATATAAATATATATATATATATATATTTGTATGTATGCATGTATGTATATGTATATGTATATACATATATTTGGTCCAACAAAGTAGAAACCGCCCGTAATCAAATTTTGAATAACTGCTTGTGCTCATTGCTATTTTGATTGTAGAATCTTCAAACGAAGGAAAACGAGATCGCTCTCAAGACTCCAATCCGGAACAGCCGTTGGTGAAAAAACGTCGGATCATTCTCAGCGATGACGATGCCAATGACGACGACGACGACGTAGGATCAATGGAACGGAGTGAGATTTCGGAAAAACCGAATGTTGTTTCCCGTCGCCGACTTATCAGCGATGATGAAGATGATGATAACTGATCTTTGATTAGGCCCGTTACGTATGAAGTAAATCATTTTTTATTTTTTGGCACAACGGAGGACAATATTTCTAAATATTCCAACATATAAACAATAGCTTATCTATTCGATTATGGATACCATATTCCCGAAAAATTCCTGTACGAAAAGATTGCCACGTGATCATAGAATACCGGTAGACGGCACTGTGAGCATCGTTTTTCGATTTACCGACTAAAACTTGATTGCGCAGTGGATAATTTTTATCGACTGAAGGGAATTTGTGTCACACGCTCGGTCGATAAAAATCCTACGGCAGACTTTCCTTTCCAGACGGATTAGTTTTCCAGCGATCGAAGACGATAGACTTTCTTTATATTTCCGCAGAGCGGAAGCCGTCGCTTTTCATTTTTTCGAAATATTAGCCGTCTCTGAGAACACGGGAATCTGCAAATCAGCTTATCCAAAATCTCAGCGTTTATCTCAGCGCTTTTCTAAAAATATTCAATAATTCAGGACCGAAATGTGTTTTTGGTTTCCATACGTCGGTGATTTATTCGCTGGACGACTTTATTAGCGACAGTCGGTCAAACAATTTTGTTGACATCGTAGATGGCGCGTCGATAAATCCCGCGGACCAGCTGTCGGAATGGTAGATCGCCGTTTCGTCCTTTTACTTGCTACCCTTGTTTCGGCGCATCGCTCTTATCACAGGTCGACGATACCCATGGAATTCTCGGAGTATACGTTTGCGATGGCAGCAGGTCAGAGGACTGGCATCTTTCAGAATTTTTGCTACGTAAAATATGCTGTGTTTGTAGTGTTTTACTCTGCCACTCGCAGCGCTAGTAGTTCTCGAACAATCCTGAGCGCGCAGGGACTATGCATATACACACACGCACACATATAATTCGAAGACTTTCTATTGCCCGTATTCATAGTCCTTCCTTGAGGAACAAGGATTCCTTGTTCCTCATTTCGCGTTTCATAGACCTTCCTTGACAGAATAAGGAGACTTATTAGCCTCCTTATTTCAAGGCAGGTCTCGAGCTTCCTTGAGGAAACCTTCGGCGCTGTGATTGGCTGTTTCGTTTCATGTTACTAGCGCTTGGCGTCTATGCAGTTTTTACCGGTATCACAGACCAGTCTACCGGTTAACCTCAAAAACAGTTAAAAGTGAAGCACGTAAAAAGTTTCGAAACGTATCGCAGTGAACGGAGTTTGAACAACAAAAAAACTGTTGGAACTCGTAAAATGTTTCGAGGCGTACCACAATTCACGATATAATCAAAATAAGCAATTGAAACCACGTAAAACGTATCGCAGTGTATCAGTGTACGGCGTAACCTCAATAAATAATTAAAACCGCGTGAAAATTCGTACAGAAGTGTTACATATAATTACTCGGCATAATGAACAACGATTTTTTAAACAATTCTGATAATGAGCTTGATGATGATTTTGAGGAAATTGTGAATATATTTCGATGGCGACTCGTCAGATGGTACATTCGGGACTTTGAGAATCCTATCGAAAAGTACGACGATGTGCCTTTTCGAATAAGATATCGGTTCAGCAAAGGAGCTGTGGTCGAACTTTTATTGCCGATGGTAAATGCACAATTAAGGAGATTAAATAAACGTGAGCTGCCTGTGTCTCCGTTGATACAGCTCTTAATAACTTTGCGTTTTTATGCAACAAGTAGTTTTCAGGTTTGTAAATATGTTTCTTGTCTAATGTGATATGAAAACGCATTACTAACTTCTTATTTATTTGCGTTGTGCGTTCGTTGCAGATTGTTAATGGAGATTTACGAGGATATAGTCAACCATCTGTATCACGAACCGTGGCTCGAGTTTCAAGAATTTTGGCATTGCACTTGAAGCAACATATACATTTTTCTAACGAACGTGTACGTTCAAGCTACAAGAACAAATTTTATGCGGTGGCCAACTTCCCGGCTGTAATCGGATGCATTGATTGCACCCATATACGAATCGCGAACCCTGGAGGAAATAATGGAGAAGCATTTCGAAATCGGAAAGGCTGGTTTTCTCTGAATGTGCAGGTAATTCTTTGAATGCTGTATTTTTATTAAGGACGTATGAGTCACATTGTCCAAGCTAAGAATTGTATTTGATCGAAATTTCCGTATTTTATGATTCAATGAAAATTTGATATTATTATGAATAATTGTTGATCATAGCTTGCCAAATGTTGAATTTTTTCAGATTTTTATTGAATCATGAAGTACTGAAATTCCTATCAAATGCAATTTTTAGCTGGAGCAATATAACTTATACGTACTTAATACATTGGACTTTTTATTAATACATGGTGCATTGAATTATTCGATGGAAGCTGGATAATGAATTTTTTAAAGGTTGTATCCAGTCCTGACCGAGAAATTCTGGATATAGTAGTTCGACACCCTGGTTCAACTCACGATGCAGTTATATTTGATCGCAGTGGCCTGCGCTGTCGTTTTGAGCTAGGACAACTTGATGGAATTTTACTTGGTGATAGCGGATATGCATGTCGCAGCTATCTATTAACACCTGTTTTGAGGCCTGAAACGGATGCCGAAGAGCGATATAATACTGCACATAAAAAAACACGAGTTATCGTTGAACAACTGTTTGGAGTGTGGAAACGTCGATTTCCATGTTTGCAGTATGGCTTAAGAACGAAATTAAGCACAACTGTGGCAATCATTTGCGCAACCGCTGTTTTGCATAACCTATGCATACGACACAGTCTGGACGACTTCTTTGAGGGGGAGTTCAATGAGATCGCGTTTGAAAATGATGTTATTCCTGAGCAAAATGGCGTAGGACTTGCACACAGGAACGCTTTTATAGTGAGACATTTCACGTGAATCACTAATAATTGTATATATGTAAATATATGGAATAAATATACATTGCTCAAAATATGTTTGTATTTATTATTAATAATGAAACATGACTTGAATATAATTGACATATAACTTTGATTTCATAACAAAAAACTATGAAGAAAATTATGTTCGATTTTTTTTTCAATCAACTTGACTTGAGCTCTTCTTCTAGTTTTAGAAGCTTCAGTATTGCTATCTTCTCTTCTGCTTCGGCAATTTTCATTTTTTTTTTGCATGAAGCTCTCGCTGCTGTTCAGTCGCTTCTCGCAGTCGTATCAGTCTCAGTACCTTTTCATCGGAAATATTCTGAAAAGCAATTGCATAAAATTGTGAAGTATATTTGTAATTTTGTACAGATCGGGTAAAATAAATAAAAATAATCATGCAATGTTAATAAGATAGAATCTTCACTTTAGCAGTAATGAAATTGCTATCCACGTACTTGGACTCATATTCCTGATATTATTCAAAATTATTCAGCTGGTTTCTTATTACTTGTCTTATTTTTCATTTATTATTTTGTCTTTATACGTTTTATAAATTTTATATTTATTAATTATTTTTACCTTGAGGTTTTCATGACTCGTGTCCCTTTTTTTCGACGCTGACGTTAGGTGCGAAGACACTTGCCTGTGACTTCGGTTTTCAGGATGAGATTTTATAATTTCGCTGGAAATATCTTCATCCTGGTCCTGCACAGTTAAACTTTCGTTCATGAACCCCATGTCATCTGAAAAAGTTAAGATAATGGTTTTTTTCTAGTACAATAAAAGAATGCTAATAAATGTTTACTTTTTAAAATATTTACAATCTCTTTCAAATGCTGCTGTGCTGTCAAATGGACAATCGATTTCCACGTCGATATTTCCAGTTGCTCCATCCATGAAATCCATGACTGGATCGACACGTTCTACGTGCGTAGGGCCCCCACCAGTCATAAGACGTTGATGCTTCATTATTGTTGTCAACTTTCGTTTTCTGAAATGATTTTTGATAAAACAATAATTAGAATAGATCCAAATATTTGTGACAACGCCCCTATTTTCAATTCTTTTCTAACTGGCTTGGACTGGATCAAAAGGCCATGTGTGGTAAGGCCTTTACCACGAATTTTATAAAACAATAAGAATGGAAGTGCATTTTGAAATAGAGAAAAAATCATGCATTAATTCAATTAGATAGGAACAAAATAGTTATTACTTACTTTTGTTTGAGATTGTCCCAGCACTTTCTCAATTGTTTACTGGTACGTGGGGTGCACCCTTCGCTTATAAATTTCTTCGTAACGCGTTCCCACGCGTCAGCTTTTTGTTTTAAATCAACAGCACCCGTTTTTTTGCAGTCTATTAGGCTTTCTTCTGATACTAGCTGAGCTAATAACAGCCTTTCGCGCTCTGTATAATGAACATTCTTTCCTTCATCCATAATTGTATTCGTCGCAACTCAATTTCTAATTTTGAACTTTGAGGTTATACACTCGAGGCTATACAATCGAGAGCCAAGCGGTTTGAGTTAGTTTCAAATATAGCCGAGTGGCGCTTCTTTCAGCGGTTTTACCACCATAAGCAATCACATATCCCTAAATATGTCTTCCTTCTGGAAGGGAGAGTCGAGTTGCGACTATGAAACAAGGACGCCTCTGAGATTCAAGGAAGCCTTCATCAAGGCGTCCTTCATCCTTGAGATAAGGAGGGACTATGAATACGGCCATATATCTTCGAACGCGAGGATCGGCTAGTACGGTGACAAATGCACCTTTTCAGGATTACGCCTGTACTCTGAGGTACGACCGTGCACACACGGAATTAGCGGACGAGTACAAGTAATTTCGGCAATTTCATCAATTTCGCACCGCGGCTTAAACTCCAAACGTCATAATAGTCGTATTCGGCGTCGGGGTGTTAAGTACGCCGTGCGGGCCTCGCGCTTGCGCAATAAGAATATTGTCAGTGACCTACTAGCGCCACGGAGAGAGGTCGAACTAAATAAAGCGGTCAAAAAGCGTAGTATTTTTATATACGGTAAGGGATAGGAGGTGCCAGCCCCCTGCAGTAGGTTAAGGACATCTTTCACACGGTCCGACCACTTCGAAATTTTAAACCCTAATTCCGGCCAAAGGATACAATCATTTGAGATTAAGTTTCTTGTGTACATGCACTATTGTTGCAGAAACAGCCTGACGGTCGACATTTCTCCATATTTTAAAGAAAAAAAAGTACAGATTGTAGCTACCATACGATGAATTGTGAATTACCAACTGATGTACCGAATTCATGCACAATTCAAGACCGTTAGGCTCTTGACAGTGGAAAAACACATTTTGAGTGTTGTTTCAACTGATTTTTATGGAAAAATGACGGAGAAATTGGGGGTTAGAGTTTTTATTTCCACTTAAAACTAGCAAAATTGTACCAACGAAGCTTGAAATATCATCGACCATCCTGAAAATCTAGTGCATCAGTTTTCCGACTGGCGGCTATCGCGCATGGCGAACGTGCACACGTATGTACGCATCACACACGGGCTTGCAGCAAACGTCACCTCAGGAAGACTAGAGGTAAGGAGTACGAACCCCGTGTCGTCAAAATGTCCGCAAAAGCGAGGACGAGAAGGGCGGCGCTGCTCTCGTACCGCACCGAAGTAAAGTCAGCAACAAACCAGTGCCGTACGATATCCAGAAAGCACCCTGTGCTCCCTCATATGGAGCGATCATTTCATCAAATGAATTGTAAAGGCAGTGCCGTACGATATGTAAAAAGCACCCGTTGCTACTTCGTATGGAGCGATCATTTCATCAAATGAATTGTACAACCAGTTGGTGAAAGCAATTTCTACATAGACAGACAGAATTCTTGTATATAGATTGTTTTGGAGAATACCGAAATACAGAAATTAAGTCAATGTTATTTGTTGTTGCGGAAGCAGTAACAAACAAAATTTATTTATAGGCACAAGAAAATTCATAAAATTCAGAAATTTTAATCCAGACAAAAGTTTTACAAATTATCACATCTCATATTTACACATTATGATACGCTGTACAGATAAAGAATAATAACGAAATACGGATATTAAGTCAATGTTTTTTTTTCGTTGCGGAAGCAGTAAAAACAAAGATACAAGCAAATTCATAAGAATGTTGAATTGAAACAAAAGATTTAAAAATTATCACACATCATATTTGCACATTATGACACGCTGTTACATTGCTGATAAATCGATCTTACAGTTTTGATTTTTTCCTATTGTCTTTCGTTTTAATTTTCCTTGCGTGATTATTTTCGTTGACCGATCGCGCTAGAAAATGTCCTCTCACGACGAGATAATAGTTTGTCACTCTCTTCGTGAGCTTTTCGTTGTGTGCTTGGCATCCCACGTACTGTAAATTTTTCATGTCCGAAACTTTGTCGAGAACTTGATGGAGAGTGTTGATTTTAACGTCAGTTCTCGATCGATCGCTGCACTCCAAGTTTATCTCACGTTCGGGCACTGAAAGCAACAATTCAAACAATATTACAAGCTTTTATTTAATTTGACTTTCTATGAAAATGGCAAATCGACATTTCACCCACTCACCCACTCACTTCCCATTTTCACGCCTCGAAAATAAACATTTTGTTTACTTTCGAGACATGAGATAAAACGTGCAATATATGGAAAAATCCATATATTGCACGGTTTGTCTCATCAACGGGACACTTGCTCCATATCTCGCGTTTGTGATAATTTTTATTTCACTCGGTACGATAATGGTACGATAAAACGAAACCATTATTTTTATGAATGTAAGTACTATTTTTCTTACCTACGATTGATTGTTTTCGCCGCGGATCACTAAATATATTTTATACCGAGACCCATTTTTTTTTACATCTAACACAATTCGCAAAATTGGGTAGCCCGAACGCGCTTTATGCCAACACGGACGATGAGCGGGAATCATCGATGACACATGACGTCGGTTGTGTTCTTGTCACTTTGTTCACTTCGGTGCGGTCATGCACTAGCGACGCACGCCGTGAAAACACTAACTACTAAAATCCACAGTTTCACGGACGTTTTTGGATCGGGCTCGCCACAGGCGTTCGTACTCTTTACCTCTAGTCTTCCTGACTAGCGGATTGACTAGTCGACAGAAAATCTATAAATTATCAAATCTGAAAAAAAGCAAAATATAATGTATTTGGGTATAATAATAAACATGATATAGAAAATAATTATTTGAGAAGTGCATGTGATAACTGTTTATATTATAGTTTGGTAAGTGAAGTAAAATCGCAAACAGATTTGACTTGAGTTGTCACAGGCCGCCATTTCATAATTCTGGCAATATCCGTGGCAACGCTGTATTCAGGTGCTTTCGATACATGTCAAGCATTTGTCGGTTTACCGTATGTGTAATCGTGTGTTGTAGTGTATTTGCAATGTGCATATTGTAACAAGAGAGATGGCAGACGCGGCTAGCGAACGCAAAAATGAGTCGATTGAATCAATGATATCTGCTCGAAATGTCCCGTAACCTATGTTTTTTTTCAACATACGTGACCACGACTGTTTTCTTGTTATTCGTCGCTTTCGCATAGCTCTGATCTAATGGGGAACTATTATTATTTCCGTTCCAAAGTTCGATCCGCACGGATTTCAATATGGTGCGGGTTAAATGCATTGATTTCGTGAATTAATTACTATTGTATTTAGCTGGTAAGGCTTGATGAGTTTTCGCGGACGTCATTTTTTATGTCTCTACTACAGTATACAAAAAATCAACTTCTTTTTCTAATGAGGAGGTTCGTTCACGTACTACCTTAAAGCAGCCTCACCATATGCTTCTACAAGCAATCGATGCGCCTCAGCTGCAGATTTCTTCAAATTAAAGAAGTAAAGAAGAGTTATAAAGTTCCCGCAAATGACGCTTATTCGGCTCAAAACTCGCCATTTTCGCACGGAAAAAATTATGTGATGCTGATACAAAATCGCCAACATTTCAAGGTTATGTTCTTGCCAGATGTCCAACCTTACGATATGACGTTTTACATTTGCGAATATCAACCATAACCTCCTGGTGGGGCCATCTTTTGTCAAACGGCGGAAACTTATTTGTACTCCCAATAAATAAGAATGAAGAGGAAGGTTTGCTGTCCGACAACTCACCGGCGATGTAGGTCCTTTATCTTGTTTACTGGCACGCACGGTCTTACATACAGGTCTTGAAACGAAGCCCGTGGGGATGGCTCATTTCATGGGCGGTAAATTATCTCACCTTGTGACCACCAGGCTAGCGCTGTGGTCTAGGGATGGAAAATCAGCACATGTGCGGTGCAGCTCAACAGTGCCAAATGGTGCGAAAATCGTGGCTTGTGTGTCATACGTTTAAAGGATTTGAAAGTAACAAAAACCGAGGTAATTCCTTGTACCAAGCATGCCCTCATTGTAAATGCTATGCCTATTGCGGTTCATGCCAAGGTAAGTAGTAATAATTATAGTAAATTATTTTTATATAATGCCTCAGCACAATTGGCATAGCATCAGTGAGGTTATCTAAAAAGACTGATGGGTATAATTTATTTAAAGAGAAAATATTTTCTCTATCATTATGGATTATTAATTGTATCATTTTTTTTGTTATTTACTTTTTTTATTTGTATTTAATTATCCTAACTGCTTTCAAACATATTTATTTCATGACGTAGCCATATTTCGCAGTCCTTTCGCAGCCAGTTTTGTATTCGACATTCTATCTGTCCCGAATGAAAATGATAAATAGTAGTTCAAACAAGTTTCTCTATAACTTCTCGACATATTTATTTTTTGTTGTTGCTTTCTCTTTGTTTTTAATTTTTGTATAAAACCTGAATGTTGTCAGTGTTGCGAGAGCGAGACGCACCGGAAACTGACATACAATTTATTTGAAGAAATTTTTTTCTTTATTATTGCAATACATTAAATTCTAAATATAAAAAAGTAATTGAGAGTTAAAAACACGGAACGATTTGTAGCACAGTATAACTCACTCGCAGATCTTAGGTTATGTTTCATTCGAATATGATGGTTAGCGCATTTCCATCCTCACCTATGTCTATTCCTAGATCACAGCGCCGCGCGCCGGTACTAAAAACACGGAAAACAAGCGAGCCAAACCACGCTGTAGGAAATTCGCTTCGTTTCAAGACCTGTATGTAAGACCGTGCTGGCACGTAACGTCCAGCCCTCTGACACTGGCTTACTATTCCTATACGATAAACAAAACGCGTTTTGTCCCGGCGTTTTAGTTCTTAAAATCGCCACTACCTAGCGTTGGCTGTTATGTGACAGCCTTCGGCTCTAAATACTCCAATCAGCTGAACGATTCAATACTTTCGTGGCTTACGTCCTGTTACCGTTACTGCGACGTTATTTATTGTGTTCGAACGGAAAACCATTAGAACGGAAAATCATTCCAAATATATCAATAGACTTTTATTCATGTGAAATATTCGAAACACCAGCGCAGCATACATATATATGCATGCCTGTCACACGACTACTAGCGCCACAGTGCTGCAAGGACATTTTGCGAACAGCATTTATCTACCAGCGTCAGGTGGCTGGTAACGTCACAGGCGTCACGTGACTACATATCTGATAACGGGATCGTTTTGGCGGTCTGGTTGAATATTTAAATTCTATTGTCGGTTTAGATCGTAAATACTGACATTCCCGAAGATAAAAAAATATTGTGAGCATAATGTAAAATAATTAATCGTTCAAGATGATTTACAGCAGTCAAAAAGCAAATTCAAAATTCGTCATGAAACATTTCGACTTATACGACGAAGTTTATTCAAGGAGAGCTTACCATCGATCGGGGTTCATATCCACTAAATACAAAAAAGGCGTTTTCTCCCGGAAAAAAACCCTGGCCGTCGGAGCCCCGGCATTCGGTGAATCGTAAAAAAATAATAAACTTTGTGCACTTCAATTTCTCGTTGATTATCCTTATTATGATTTATTTCGACCCCTTGCGACAAGTGAAATTCCCGCCGAAAAAACTTTTTTACATAATTTGGTATTTTTCACGTAAAGTCGGGGGAAAAAAGGTATTTTTTTTACTTCAATTACGCTGATGGCATTGCGAGTCGGAGTTGAGCTCATACTCAAAAGCGACGAGCCCTAATATTCGTGACGGGTTGGTGAATGTGTCCGTGCCGGTTGCAGGGGATTATCGCTAATTGTAGTATACGCTTTATACATTTATGGTATCTCCTCTTCGGCTTGACGTTCACAGATATCCATACACCTGTGAAGTTAATTCACAATGTAACGCCCTCGCGTAAGACCTACGCTTCCATGGGGCATCCCGTGCCAAGACGATAGTGCGGGGCTGACCAATTTTTATTTTTTTAAATTTTTTTTTTAAATACTGCTCCAAGTTACAGGATGAGCGTGAAAATAATTTTGATACTCTTCTTTCGAAATAATGACCGATAAATCTATCTAAAAATTCAATATATTTGTGGTAAGTGTCTCATTAAAGACATGAAAAGTGTAATTTATTTTTTTTTTAAATAAAATTTGGGTATCATTGAAATGAAGAAAAATGAGATTTAATGTATGGGAAAAAATAAGGATTGATATAAATCGGCGATAATAAATTTGTTAATTCAGTCTCAACCATTCTCTATACGTGACTGCGTACATACAGGGTGTCCTGTTGTGAATGGATAGTCCTCAAATTGTCGATAGGTCAGATCATGTCCTACTATATGCTGGAATTTCAGTTTTGTAAAAGTCCCATAGTTTGCGAGATTTTGGGCTTTATGTTATTTTTTGAAAAACAATCATCTGCTTTTGGTTTTTCGCATGCAATTTCTACAAATGATATAAATCGATAACAACTAAGCAACTTTTTTAAGTAATTGGAACGATATGCGTGGTACATTTTTTTTACACTGCAGGCTATCAAAGTCAGATGTTCGAATTGGTTTGTATGAAAATTCCGCATATCTTTTTTCATAAAGTTTCTTCAACATTTATGGGGTTATGCGAGTGTGACACTTAAAAAAAATCGATTTTTTTTGCCTTTTTCGATAGTTTATACTTTCGAGAATATCCTGTAAAAATGTCAATGCCGTATCTGTGATACTGCCCGGATGGCAGTCTTCTAAAGAACAACCGCTCGTAGGTATTTAATCGATAGTTAAATCTTTAAACGCGTTTTTCTCGAAATGAGATTTTTCAAATTTTCTGACATTGTAACTCAAAGAGCAATTATCCGATTGACTTGAAATTTGAACTGAGTACTCTTGAATATATTTCCTCTACAATGACGTAGGATATTTTTGATTGGATGAAAATTGACGATTTGGCATTGAAAAAACCACCATTTTGTAGGCAAGAAAACAGACTTTTTTTTCATAACCACGCCATTTCGTTAGATTTTGATATTTTTCGAAAATCCTACGTCATTATACAGGAAATACTTTCCAGTTTACGCGTAATTAGCTTGGATCACAATATTTTTCTGTGAAAAAATCATGTAATATAGGTCAAATAAAGCCAAATATAGTCTTAATTTTCCGAAACATTTAAAAGAGTACTTTTATTCCAAAAAAATCCCGAAAATCACCCAAATTTTCAGCGATCACACTGGTATAGCCCCTTAAGGTTAAAAAAGAAGACTTTTCTAGATAAAGCAAATAACCAAGAGCATTTTTTTAACCGGGTAAAAAAAGTTAACATTTGTAGAAATGGCATGCGAAAAACCAAAACCAGATGATTTTTATCTCGAAAACCGTGGGACTTTTACTAAACTGAAATTCGAGCATATAGTAGGACTTGATCTGACCTATCGACAGTTGCGGGATTATCCATTCATAACAGGACACATTGTATATGCAGGAACATCATATGGGAGGGAAGCTTGATACAATAGAGCGCGGATTTGGTGAAAATGTCATGTTCACATGCACATCACCCTCGTAGCAAAATAACCAACCTTGGCAACTCGCGTCACCCCTAATTACAACTGTACCACGTATTCTACCTGTTCGCGCCCATACCCTCCCGAGCGATATTTCCGAAATTTCAGCATTCTCACTCGTAACTAATTGGAATCCTTCTCCATTGGAAGAATTATTAATAGAATATTTACACAATGATTTTTTCCAAATTTCACGACTTTCGAAAAAAATTGTCTTGTATAAGAGTTTACAATTTGACAATTTAATTTCGAGCTAACAGACATAGTAGTAATAAATAAAATAATCCTTTTAGTGTACCGAGAGAATAGTGTATCGAAAAAAATATCTCAAACTTATACGTAAGGCCATCCATGATTATTTTTTACTGACTTTGTTCCGAATGCTTGAAAAAACTAAAAGTGAGAGACGGTGAATGCGTTATCACAGTTGACAAAAAATCAATGTCGATCTACGCGATCCTGAAATAATGAATTTTAAATAATTAACCTACCGTTGAGACTTTTAAATCTGACCACGATTTTGACAGACTGGGTCAATTTGACCCGGATGGTACTCCATCCACCGGTCATTAAGAGGGAGACTGGGACGGGTAAAAAAATCGACATTTTTGCGTTTTCTCAAAGTACACATTCAAGAATATGTGCAAAAAATTCAAGTTACTATATTGAAAAATGACCAAGTTCCAGAATATTTAGTCTAGACCAAGTTAAGACGAGTTTTAGTACTAAAACTTTCAATCTCGTTTTTCTCGACCTGGCCGGAATCATAATTCTAGCCATGATTGTCCGACTTTCAATAATAAAAAAAACCAACATTTTCGTAATTGCAGTAGCTATCGTTGTCGGTAGCCGTTCTCTTTTTCAAATTTAGTATTTTCTGAACCTCCGAATAAGTGGCTCAGAGGTGAAAATTTTGTCTAACAAGGAACATCCCTCTGGTGACATCCTTCGATTTTGGTGAAATTTGTATATGTTATAAAGCACCGAAAAATAAGCGATACGTATTTATTTTATCGGCGGAAAAACGGTATTAAAGGGTGAAACCACCCCTCGAAAAAGGCATCTTTAGGGGTAATATAGCAGTTTCACACACAAGGAGTTCACCGATTTTAATGAAACAAAAACGAAAATTCTTCTAATCCGAAGCAATGAAAAATCCACTATAGTGACATTGCAAAAAAAATTAAGGGGTGAACCACCCCTATATTAAGGAGTGGTTTCACCCTTTAAAACCGTTTTTTCGCCGATAAAAAAAATACGGATCGCTTACTTTCCGGTGCTTTATAACATATCCAAATTTCAACAAAATCGAAGGATGTCACTTGAGGGATGTTCCTTGTAAGTTGCATTTTATTTTTTGATCATCCGCCATTTTGTGAATTTTTTTTCTTCGAAAAACGGCTACGTACAACGAAGACTTGATTTATATACAATAGATTATAAAACTTTTTATTTTTATTTTTCAGACTAACCATTGTTAAGTTATCGATTCGGTCATTGGACCACATTTTTTCATACGGAGGCTCTATCATACCTCAAAAGCGTTAATTTTTAATTAAAAAAATAACAATTTACACGAAATAAGTTTAGTGTATGCTTAATAACATACCTTTTTCCGGATCCCGAATAGATAATCTAGTAGACAAAAAACATTCGGAAAAACGAGTTTTTTTCGGCCTGTCAAAGTGATGTCCTCCCTTGCGTGATTTTCGGGAATTTTTCGGAATAAATGTACTCAATTAAATATTTCGGAAAATTAAGAATATATTTGGCTATATTTGACCTATATTACATAATTTTTTCATAGAAAAATATTGAGATCCCAGCGACTTATGCGCTGCCTTCGGAGGCGCCAAAAAAAAGTTCCTCCACTGCTGACATGATTCCGGCCGATTGAGTAGCTGGAACCGAAAAAGGAAAAAATGTCGTTCAACTAGAAGGTATGACGTAGGATTTTCGAAAAATCTCAAAATCTTACAAAAATGGCGTAGTTATAAAAAAAGTCTGTTTTCGTGCCTATAAAATGCTCGTTTATTTCAATGCCAAATCGTCAATTTTCCAATCCAAAATATCCTACGTCATTGTAGAGTGAATATATTCAAGAGTACTCAGTTCAAATTTCAAGTCAATCGGATAATTGCTCTTTGAGTCACAATGTCAGCAAATTTGAAAAATCTCATTTCGTGAAAAACGCGTTTAAAGATTTAACTATCGATTTTTGCAAGATAAAATCATATTAATATAAATGATATAAATGATAATGATATTCTTGAAAGTATAAACTGTCGAAAAAGGTAAAAAAAATCGATCTTTTGAAAGTGTCACACTGATATAGCCGCTTAACAACTTTTCGGTCGGTGTTTATTTAAAAAAATGAACAATGCACTTCTAACACTTCTTAAGGGGTTACCCCCACTTGCGATTTTGAAAAAATCGATTTTTTTTATTGCATTTTTTTGAAGTATAAGTATCTGAGAATATGTCCTGAAAATTTCAAGTCGATCCGAACAAAATTGACTGAGATATGAGCGTTGAAAGAGAAGAATCCGTTGTGTAAACGACCGGAAATTGAAACTTTAAACGCGTTTTTCTCAAAATGGCATTTCTGAAGTCGGTGACCAAGATTACTCGAACACTAATGAACCGATCTTCTTGAAATTTTGCAGGCTTATTTAATACATAAAAATGTAGTCCTTAATCGTTCGATTTTTTTTTTTCGAAAAAAATGGCCGTTTTATAGCCAAAAAACGGCCGTTTTTTTTCGTTAAAATCGAACCATTAACTTTGACTGTCCGCCATTTTGTGAAAAATGAATATTTTTTAAAATTCTTCGATTAAAGACTAGTTTATACTTATATTTGACTAAATCCATCCGCATTTTTTTTTCACATGATCCACTTCGCCGCAATGTTGGTCACCGCAAACCGTGTATATAAAAACATTATTTCATTGACGGCCATTTGCCACTAAACAATGTAATATTTTTCAATAAAAAAATTACTGAAAGTTCTTCAAGATGTGTTCTTTAAGATGGTATATTGATCGATTAAAAAAGTTTTGTAGTTTTCTTCAAAAAAATGCATGAAAAAGGCCTTTTTTTGCGCTACAAGTGGGGGTAACGCCTTAATATATCTGCATAATTAAAATTCGTAAAAATATAAAAAAATCGTAAAAATAATTTCAATTGCATTAAATAATCAATAATAATGAAATTAACTAAAAAATAATAAAAATTCGTCCACGTCAAAGTGACCCAGTGTCATCGAACGGTTATGAACTCACCAATGCTTGGACATTATCCAAATGTTTCTCCGCTCCCTATCCAGCCGGTTCATTCGTACCCGAAGATTCGGGTGAAAATAAAGGATACACAAGTTTTGTACATTTTCTATAATATATTTTACATTATAAACCAACCATACATTATAATAATATTTTATATCCTTATTTCCTAACCGTGTTGTTGTTTTTTTTCTTCTCTTCTTCCGTTCTTTGTTTTGTTAAATCCTGTATTTCTCGCTTACATACTTCCTCCATATTTATAATGTTTTCTTTTCTTTTTTTTTTACTTGTCCTTCCTCGTTAATTTTGTATAGCATATATTTATATTCACCATCATTATTTATAATATATACTTTACGCTATAGTTATGTATATGTATAATATCATACATGTTTATCACGCACTTCTCGGGCGTTACGTCGTGCCTTGTAACTGTACGCGAGTGTGCTTTTGTGAATGTCGTTTTTTTTTTCTTCTCATACACACACATATGCACATGCACATAACACATATGCACATATGTATATACACATACCTATATATTACTTTTTGTCCCCCGTTTTTTCGCTTCTCACTTTTTTTCCGTCCTTTTTCTCATTTGTCCCAACGAGCATACATGCGTGGCGCGGCAGAGAGGGGGGGGGGGGGGATTAAGAGGCGTGGGCCGTTTTCGCGTATGCAATATATGGCATTCGTGTATTATATTACATACAGACTTTATTTTATTTTAGTCAGTTTGTCTCGTTTGATTAATTTTGATCTATCTTTCGCTTTGATTCTCTCGAATTCTTAATATCTATATGTGAGTGTGTGTGTGTGTTTGTGTATATCTGTTTATGCAAATGAGGCTACCACAGAAATTTTTATTCTGCATTTTTCGTCCTGCTTTATTGCTTGCTTTCTTGCCATTCTCGTCTCGTGCACGCTTGTCATTCCCTTCGAGTGAAAATTCGTTTTCATTAGGGGAAAAAGGTACCCGAGACTTTTCAAAAATTTGTTTTGTCATTTTATCATACGAGGCGGATTTATCTTACGGTCCGACAGGGTGCCGTTTTGGTTTTTTTTTGTTTAAACTCTTCGTCGCACGGAAAAAAGGAAGGTAATGATGTGAGGTTGAAAAAAAAAGAGGTGCGATTAAAAAACGAGGAATATTATCAGTGGAAAAATCCGGACGTGATAATACTTTAGTCCTCTTAGCTCTTTTACTGCATTAGGGTGGCTTGGAAAAACGCCGCTTTCGTCTCGTGAATATCGTTGCTCATCGAGGTTCCACCGAAGCTTGGTATCCAAAATGAATCTTGCTATCAAATATTCGCCATTTCATTTTCGATATCAAACATTTTCTACAATATGCCTCTTCAAGAATGTTGAAAGTTCTCGATCCACGTAAAATTTGTGAATTGAGACAAAAACGGTTCGAATTTTTCGCAAAGAACATGTTTTTCTTATTTTTCTTTTGAGTTTGAAATAAAAGAATTGCGATCATCGTAAAAGATGTGAACGAAACATTTGACGTGTCTTCCTGAAGGTTCGGATGCATATGTTCGTATGTTCGTAGGTTCGTATGTTTCGTATGCATTGACATCAACGACGATTCGACACTATACAAAAATTCGTCTGTCGTGCGCACTTATTTTTCAAAATTGTCACAAACAATTGTTACTGTCGTGATACTTTGCACGAACATTTCGCACGGTTCAATTATCCACAACGCAATTTTCAATGATCAAGTTTAAGAGAATAGCGATAATCAATGACGAGGGGATGTTCGTACCACCCTGGTTGGTATTGCGTACAGTATCGAGGGGACGTATCGTATGACGATGAAGTTTCCATCGTTGGAGCGCAGCGAAATTCTTTTGTTTTTCATTTCCAAAATTTCCTTCCGCAGATCCGAGCTATCAAAATCGAGCCAACGTATTTTGGATTCTCATCTAGCGATCTATAATCTAAATTTACAAAATATGATTTTTGATAAAAATGAAAGTAACGAGTTAGCCAAAAAAAAAATTCCTTCTCAACGATGCAAACTTCAACCCCATATGCATCGTAAGGTAAGGCGTGCCAGCCGGTACATTTTATTTGCTTTTCATTAATAATTAATTCACCCTCAAGCTTTCTCAATTTTTTATACGTGTGTGTGTGTGTGTGTTCGTGTTTGTGTGTGTGTTCGTGTTTGTGTGTGCGGAGTATGATAATTGTCCCACGCCACTGCATAGCGCGTCGCTGATTTCATCAAAATTGTTTTTTTTTGTCGTCGTTTTTTGTTAACCTCATTTTATTTCGATCATCAGCGTTATCCGACACGCTCTAATTAATCGTCACCTAATATTACACTTATACATGTATGTATATGCATATATAATATACATATATATCGCTCTCCTTTTATCGTTCTATTTTGCTCTAACGCGTGCACTCTTTTTCTCTCTCTCTCACTGTCTCTCTTTCTCACTTTCTTGATTTCGCATTCTCACTTACTTTCTCTCGTAACTATGCATATTTATAATGACTCATATAAATACATAAATATTTTTCGCCCGCTTATATTCATATATTTATATAACACGTGGTTTATGTATAATTGTTTAATATTCCGTACTATCTATGGTTATCGTTTTTGTTTTCCATCATTTTTGTTGTTTTTTTTTTGGTTCATTTCTTTTTCCACTGTTTTTCGTTTTTTTGTGTTACGGCATCTAAAATTATTTAATGTGTCACTCTTCATCAACGCTCAGCCTCGTTATTTTCAACTCTTATCTTCATTGCACTAACTCTAGATATTCTCTGCGGTGCTCTGTGTCAATTAGTATTTGTGTGTGTTGAGTCTCTCTGTTGTGTCTGATTTGCGTTGGGTGTACGATTTTTATGCCCCTTTGTCTTCATCGATGTACGGAGTCAAAGACGTGTGATTTGATTGGATATCGGTGCTCCTCGGCTGCGTTATTCGCCCCCCTGTGCTATGTGCTTTCTGGCCCCACAGACGATGAGAGTCCAACCTTGCCATTCCCACATTCGAGGATACCGCGCGTTTCCGCATCTCTCCATCTTCTCTTTTGCTCAACCGGGGGCACGGTAGCCTCGCGGGAATTCAATTTAATTTACCGAGCATAGGTATAGCGGAGAAATGGAATCAAAGCTCGAAATACCGCTCTTTGGCATGCCGTTACCCTCAGCTGAGCTCCCACCGTTCCCAAGCAACAGTTTCCGGAGTTAATATCGCCTGGGGAACCTTCTGGTATTGAACATGCGGAAGAAATCCGAAAAAGCGAATGGTTCACATTTGTGCGTCATTTCGTCGATATGTGGATGATAATGGCAGAGGTGGCGAACGAAAACGACCTTGTCCATGAACTACTTTTTTTTACAGGAGAGGTGGAAAACCAAAATAAACAAATATAGATGAGTTAGAAATGTTAAGCTTTGATGTACGAAGGCCTCAAGATGTAAGCCTGGACTTGGCTTCGGTTTAATAAAAACATTACCGTTGGTTTATTTTTATCTTGGACATGTCCGGTTATAAAATAAACCCGAGTCCGTGGAGTGGGGTTACTTTGATTTAAATTTCGTTTTGTTTTTAAATTGAAATTACGAAGTTCCTGAACGCGACCGTAAGTTTTTTTTTACGGTTGGCAAGCCTGAATGTCGCTTTATGCCATCACTCAGACGCAGCACGAACGAGAGGGTTTAAGGGAGACTTTGTCCTTGAAATTTTCAACAAATCAATTTCAGCTCAACATGCAGCAGCTAGAAGAAGTGGAGGGATGCCTCTATGGACCAGGCATTGCCGATTAGCGGTAATTATAAATACATTTGTGTAAACACATTACAAAACTTTAAACGCGTTTTTCTCGAAAACACGTTTTTAAAAATGGCTGACATTCTCCTGACCGCTGTAATTAACATATCGACCTGAAATTTGGAGAGCATACTCAGAAAATATGTCTTCACGGAATGACGGATCGTTTTTTCGATAGATACATTTTTGCATTTATTATTTATCTTTTTATGCGAAAAAAACGCGAAAATTCGTTTTTTTTTAAATTGCCGCTATTTTCCGAAATTTGTACCAAACGAAGAACCCATCCGTCATTCCATGACCAAAGAGTCGCAGATTGATAATATGCTTTGAATTTGTGTTTCGGATCAACAAAGAGGGGGCAGTGATGTCAGCCGTTTACCTCCCGCGATTTGAGGACCTGTTTTCGCGGAGCTGCAACGGCCGCCATTTTGGTTTTTTTTTCAAAAAAACATTTTTTTTAACGTTCTGTATATCATGAATAAAAGCAAGAAAAAAACCGCACTCAAAAAGCTTTACTCGTTTCCTTTAAAAAAAGTAAAATGTAAACACCTGAAATATGGCACTCCAAGGACAAAGTCTCCCTTAAGTAACCGTAAAAATATAACGAACGTAAGTAATGTAATTAAACTATTATTTGTGCTTGAATAACTTCATCAATAACAAGTTTAGTGTTGCAATGACATGTTTTTGGTAACAATCACCTTGTCAGATGTTCATTAAACTACACCATTATGCTTCGTTGTGTGGCATAACCTCAAAAACATATTTCATGGTCGATAGTTGTTTCGTTGGAGTGTCTTTGATCGCTTCGACGAGGTAACATTGATCATTGATCAAGTCCGCCTGACTCATTATCTTTATTGATAGATTCGGACTATTCTCAGGGATTTTCGTCTTTTGATCATTCTTTTAATTGTAGGTTTCAATTGTAGGTTGAGAAATGTTCCTAATGTGTTCATTAGGGACATTTCTTAACCTACAATTATGTGCCAAATCACACTAATTACGAGACAAAAAATATCAAATAATTTGATATTTTTTGTCTCATAATTAGTGTGATTTGGTACGTGACCTAGTTTAAGTGAAACATGCTCTTAACGAAACCAATGTCATTTCGTTTTGTAATTTAGATAACTAGGCAGACATAAGTATTACAACTTATTTCTGCTAATTTTTTAATGTTCAGAAGTTTATGGATGTGTTACCGCATAAATAAATATAAAATACCAGTTGTTTATCAATAAAGTTGATTTTGAAAAGTAATAGTGTAATATTTGTTCGATCAAAGTATCCCAAAAATATTAAAAATCGTAACTTTCGATCGCGTCGATCGTTTTTTTTTCTTTAGGAAAAATGCTCCTTTTTGGCGTTACCCGATTCTCGTTATGAAAAGGGAGGGTATCAAAGTAATCCCAATCTCAGTATAACTTTGATCACGACTAACTTTTTTTTTCTAATTTATTCTTAAATATTTAAAATTGTAATCTGGAAGATAAAAATACTAATAAAAGTTAGTTTCCATTAAACAATTTTTTTGCGATATTATTCGAAGAAACATATTGATTTTCATTTTAAAATTGATCAAAGTAACCTCAATCCACGGTGCTTTGATTTGAATATAAATATGTTTTTTTTATTATCAATTTAATAATCCTACATAAACTCTTTCGATTAAAAATGGAAAAGTATTTTTCTTCCAGCCAGCCATGGACATGTCCGTTTCTGCTTGAAAAGGCAGTTTTTGACCAACTTTAAGGTGTTGAGAGCCGGGTTTGATGCAAAATATTTCGAGAGCTAATGAAAGTGGGCTTAAGGGCGGATTGTTTTTTTTTCGCAAAATTTACCGCTTTTTGGGAATTTTTTTGTGAAGAAAGTATACAACGGAAAACTTGTGAAACTTGGCATATAGTTTTATTGATCTGTTTACTACATACAAAAAATTTTTTAAACAATTTCATCAAAAAATCCACCTCCCACCCCCCTCGACACGCGATGGTCCTTTTTTGATGGTGTGCACGATTTGTCAAAAACTATTCAACCGATTGCCTTCAAATTTGGACAGAATGCTCAGCTGACATCCTTTTATCGTTTGATGAAGCAAAAAAGCAATACGTTTAATAGTTTTTTATTTATAACAAAAAATCGATCAATTTTTTTCGAAAAATCGATACTTCAAGTTCAAAACGTCACCAAATCGTCAATTTTTTTTCCCCTTCATCGAATGATAGCTATATGTGTCTAAAGTAAAATGCTTTTTGGGTTTTTGTTGCAGGATGAACGTGAAGGTTGTAATCGTGCACACCATCAAAAAAGGACCATCGCGGGTCGAGGGGGGTGGGAGGCGGATTTTTTGATGAAATTGTTTAAAATTTTTTTTGTATGTAGTAAACAGATCAATAAAACTATATGCCAAGTTTTCCGTTGTATACTTTCTTCACAAAAAAATTCCCAAAAAGCGGTAAATTTTGCGAAAAAAAGACAATCCCCCCTTAAAAGAAAATTGACGTAGTGTGAACAAGTCCGGTTTTGTTCGCCAGCTCCTCAATTACAATAGAAAATTAATTGCGGATGGGACAATATGCAGGATGTAGGGCCAACAACGATCGGGGCTCGAACGTATCGCCTTTGCCAGATATTCCGCGGCTTTTCCACATCTCCCCATCGTTTGCGCTCTCCCGTAATTCTTGTCGCGCTACTCTTTGCCAGATCCACAATATTCGCTTTTCTCCATTGACTTTACGAATCGGCTGTAGGTGTAGACGTACACGACGAAAAAAAAGCGCTTCCGTTAGAAAAATAAATGACCGTGTGGGAGTCGCTGAAGAATTCACTCGTAAATACAAAGAGACCAATCACTCGGAGAGAGACAAACGATTGGTAACTGCGAATGAACCGTTTTCCTCCGAGATAATTTTGGCTCTCGTAATTTGGCGAAACGCCGAAAGTTTTCTCGTGCAAACGAACGCCGCGAAATGGCAGCAAACGAGGGGATACAAATGATCGGGAGAGAACGTTTTTTTTTGACCTCTATTATTCTTGCTTTTTTTACCGACACAAATGAGTTCTCGTTTTTAATGCTCTGCTTTGGGATAATGTGGTATCCGAGTGCGAAGACTGGGAGACTACTTGGTGTCTGGTTTTCCGAATTTTTTGGAAGTTGTCGAAGTTTTTCGAATTATAAACTTGTAAAAAACAATTTGACCTTTCGTCAGCATAAATGGTTGAGACATGATTATATTTGCTTTTGTAATTCGATGCGATGAAAAGTTGGCTGTCGTAAGAAAATGTCGAAATCTGTTTCTTGATGCGTTTTTAGAATTTAGTTAAAATGTCATGTGTTAAGAAGGGTAGCTTTAAAATGAAGAAAAAAAACGATATATTTATATTGCTTTTTATAACTTAAATAATATTTATAATATAATAATTCATAATTAAATAATATGTAGAATATAATAAATAATTATTATAATTTAATTTATAATTTATAAATTATTTAAAAAAATAAAAAACGATACATTTGTATTGCTTCTTATTCGCCATTAGTCTAATTGACGTGCCCGAAAAAATTCAATATTAAATATTTAAAAAATGGGGAATGTATCGAGACAGACCCAATATGGATAGGGTAATCTGATTTTGATACCGTTATTCTGCACGGTTTGTTTTTCTCCAATTTTCTTCATAATTATTATTAAAACCATGCTTACTTCTCTTAGGTACTTAACAGGTTTATCCATAAATCCGTACACGAAGATTCTCGGTTGGAAATTCATTAAGGCTCACCACTGTGATGGGAAAAAAACTATTTTTTTTGCATTTTCTCAAAGGGAACATATTTAAGAATATGTGACAAAAATTCCGAGTTAAAATATTGAAAATTAACCAAGTTACAGACGATTTGATGAGGTCAAATAGCAACGATCTACGTAACTAAACTAAAGCTTTTAATCCCATTTTTCTCGGCCTAGCCAGAATCTTAACTCTAGCTATAATTGTCCGATTTTCAATTTAGAAAACCAAAATTTTCGTATTTGCAGTAGCTATCGTACGTTTCCGTTTTTTTTTTCGTTTGAAATTTAGTATTTTTGAAGCCCCTGTGTACACGTAAAACTTTCGCCAAAATTACACTTTTTATTCGAACACTCTCGATATCGTGAAATGTTCTTTCTCCGAAAAACGGCTACGTTCAGCGAGAACTACATTTCCATAGATCATAAAACATTTTTATTTTTCAGATCAACCATTATCAAGTTATCGATCAGTCCCTTCGACCACATTTTCATACACTACACTCTACTACATACTCCAATGTTGTGATTTTTAATTTTTTAAATGAAAAATCACACGAAATAAGTTCAATGTATGCTTAATAACATACTTTTTTTTCCAAATTCCAAATAAATAATCTAGTAGACAACAAAAAATTCGGAAAAAATACCTATTTTCGGCCCGTCACAGCGTGGTTCTTTCTTTCGATCTTTATTTTAAAAAATCGAGAATACACTGCTTTTAATACTTCTTAATACATCTGCAAAATTAAAATTCGAAAAATATAAAATTAAATTGCTGAAAAAAATTATTTAAAATTATTCAAATTGAATTAAATAATGAATAATAATTAAATTCGATAAAAAATAATAAAAATTCGTCCAGGTAAAAAAAGCTGGTAGTAGAAAGTAAATTCCCGTAAAGGAATATGTAAATTTCTGTTGCTGTGAGCGCTTCAATCCCTTCCAAATCGAAAATATTTAAATCTTAAAAATCGCGGCAATACATTGTAAAATCGTGGCTCGTTCCAGTCGGCTCCAGTTTCGTTTTTTGATGAAAGGTTGAAGAAGCAGAGGTCCGGAAACGGAATAAAAGAGCAAAGGATGATATTTTTCACACGTCTTTGAATATTCAAATAGAGATGCTCCTGGTACGCGATACGAAGACGATGTTCAACGTGTTTGTATTTGTTTGTGTTGTACAGCATGTGTGTTAGTTTGTATGTAATGATGGCGGTGATTAAGGTGCTCGGTGCGTTCTGCGCGGATATAGTTACATCGCTATTTATTCCCATGTCATTTATTATTATCATTATTCTTTCGTGGTATTTCGTTTAATTCGTGTTACAATCTTTTTTTTCTCATTACGCTCTCACGTTTTTTTTTCTCGTATCTGTTTTGCCTCTCTCTCTCTCGCCTTTTTTTTGTTTCGTCTCGATTAAATCTAATGTCCAACGCGTTAGGCTACGACTAGACTACGTCTAGAGCTTTGCTTGTTCGCCTTAAGCGCCTCGCTTCGTTTCTCTCTTCTCAATTATTTTAATTGTTTTTTTCTTCTCATTCGCTAATATATTCTACAGTTTTGGGCGTGTGTGTCTCGTTATATCTAATTTTCCTTCAGTGTCAAATGTTGTTGTTGTTTATTAACGTTTTGTTCACTGCGTGTTTGAATGTGTGGCGTGTATTTTTTGGTGTTTTTCTCGTGTCGTTTTTTTTTTCGCCGCTGTCCGGGTCACCTTAAGATATAATTGGCTCTTAACTTTGTAAACTTAAACCGCCTATCGTGTTGTATAATTTTTGTTGTCCTCCTACTTGACCGCCTGCTCGTCGTCGTTGCCACGTTTTCATTGATTATTATTTTTTATTTTTTTTTTCATTCTCTACACCTTCGATACCAAATACTTCTTTTTTTTGTGTGTTTTTTTTTCTCTTAATGGTGATTTCTCTCGCACGCTTTCACTTTTTACATTTAAATTCTTGACTAGTTTTCCCATGCCTCCCCGCGCGTTCCTCCCAAGTCGATTATCTACTTATTAGTTATCGCCTTAACGTGTCTCACTCGCTCATTCATTCGCTATCTCTCTCTGTCTCTATCTCTCGACTCTTCGTCGTCGCCGATATTCTTTTCGCATCGCTTATATATAATTAACATTGTCACGCTTCCTCGTGGCACGATTTCTTATTAAACACACGACTTTTTGGTACGTTCTACAAAACATCACTAGTCTCTACGTGCCTTAATTTCTAAGGCGCCATGTGTTTTTTTTCTTTATAATTATTTTTCTTTTTACGTCGTTTATTTATTCATTTTTTTTAAAGGTTCTTAATTTTTTTTCTCACTCGCCGCTTCGTGTTCGTGACTTTCATGCCCCACTCGCTGAATCGGCCGTAGAGATGCTTTTTTTTCGTTCTTTTTACTAAAATTGCAATATTTGTTTACAGCGAAAATCTCGATTTCTTTCGCCTCGTACAAAAAAAACCAAAGACGGGAGAGTAAAATTCTGCATTTTCGATTTTTTTTGTCGGTAAAATCGGATTTTTTGTGGAAACAAATGTACTTGTGTGTGGAACATTTCGGAACACATTGCTATTACTACGTGTTTTTTTTTCCTCATATTAATATATTGTTGGACAATACAAAGAAATGTACGGGGATCAGCCGAATTTTTGGAAATTCGTTTCTGCACCTACCAACGAAACTGTCAATGACATTGTTGGTGCTCAAAAGTATAATTTTCTTTCGACAAAAGAACTAATTACTTTTTTTATTTTTATATAATTTTTTTCATTCGTCATTGAGGAAAATTCATTTTGGCGGGTAAATGATTCGCTGATATGGCAATGAGCATTATTCAGATTGCAAAACAATTCAATATTTGTTGATTCGCATCCCAGCAATGTTATACGAATTTTTTTATTCGTAAGGACCTAAAGCACGAAAAAATGGATATTTGGGTATGAGGTATTTTCAAGCCCCATTTAATGTTTATAAAAATTGCGTGACCGGCTCGAGACTTGATCTGGAACGCCCCATATAGGAGACGCGGTGATGTTGAAGTTTGCATCGTTGGAGTGCAACGAAAATCAATTCTTTTTAATAGCCGATTTTTTTACCATGCAAAACACTCGAACATTTTTACGCATTCTTATTAGATTTACAAAAATTAAAAAAAAAATGGATAAGCATCAAAATGAAGGAGTGAAAAATAAAAAAAAAATCGTTGCACTCCAACGATGCAAACTTCAACGTCATGGACGAGAGGCGAGTAATTTATTATGGGCTGTGTGAAATCGATTTTCCATTCTCGCAATTGCGAGTCAGACGCGTAAAACGCAAGGGAATATAATAATTTTCGACTAATTCTTACACTTTATAATGAATTCCTTCAATGATCGTGATAGCTGAGTGTGTTCCACGTGGTGTTCGTACTTTGATTGTTTTTTTAGCTATTTCGATATTGCGACAAGAAACAAAAATTTCCTATGGTCTGATTCATCGTAAATCTTCTTTTTATGCACGTATCGTTCATAAAATTCCAAAGAAAAATATTAGAAAAACAACTGTACGGACCAAACGAAAATTTATTTATTGAATCAACTAAAAAAATTGTCGAAAATTTTCGGCGAATGATCGCAAATATTTGTTTCTGGTCTTGAATCAGTTTGCTGTGTTTTTTATTGCCCAAAAGCGTACGGATTTTCAGTTTTGTTCGAAATCAAAATACTTCAGTAGTTCGTTCTATTTTGATTTTCACTCCGTCTCGATACGCGTAAAATTCTCATGGTTTTGGATTATAGAATGAGATTCCACGAGCAATATACCTCTGATCAAACATGAAAAACAAAAGTCAAAAAATCTCGAGTCACTTTCGATATAAGATCTTCGTGTCTCTCACATCCTTCGCTACTGTATTCATCTCCTTTTCTTTACAAAATTTGCCTAGATTTTCATTTCTTTCTCCTAACTAATAATGTACATCGCTCTTGTATTTGTAGCGTCTTTCGTGGCGAAATCATGTTTTCTACTTATTCATCGTGGCGTATCGACGTTTCTTCTTTTTTTTTTTACTTCTTTCGTATTTTTTGTTCTCGCTTTTACTTATTGGTTAATTTTTGTGATTTTTTCTCGCTCACACACAAGACGCTTTTTTTTCAAATCCTACCCTAGCTTATCCCTATGCGTATTTATAATCATGTATTTATACGAGTTTATGCAGTATACGAGGCAGCGAGTACTGCATGCTCTCATCTCTCGTCTAAGCTTCGTTTTCCCTCTTGACCAACTCGACTGACATCTTTAGTCTGGTTGCATTCATTTTCGCGTTATTTCGTACGAATAACTTCTTTTTTTGCCCTGTGCAAATGTCAGAGCAAATCCTCGAGTTCTGTTTATTTGCTTTTAATTGCAACGAAAAATTAGGAGCGCAAGGCTCAAAGTATTGAACAAAACGCGAGTTTCGGAATTTGCAACATATGAAAGGGGCAAGTTTCGTCGTCTGATCGACACATGGACTCGAGACGTTGAATATTCACATGCCCGAGAGAAAAAACAATTTCTCTACTGGAAAAGTCTACCACTGGACTAACGTCGTCTGGGCTGGCTGTCTGAAAAAAATCAGGGCCTACCGAAAATTTCGAGCAACCCCAAAGATCGCCTTCAGCTTTCTGTCCCTGTCTGTCTGCTCTTTTTTCTCCCTGCCTCACGTTTTTTACCTTTCGCCGGTTCGGTCTCTCTCCCTCTCGGCGCTCTCCCTATCTCGTCGTTTCGAAACATCACTCGTGCTCGCCAAAAATAAAGTTTTTCAAAATTCTCGGCATTTTTCTTTTTTCGTTGTTTTTCGATTTTTTCAAAATTGCATATCTTCATCGACATAACCGAGATCGTCTTTAATATAGCTGAGAGAAAATAGATTTCAAGCCATTCTATAGCTCTTGTTCTTTCGTCCTTTTTTACTCCTTTACTCTACATTTAATTTCATTGGATTCCAACATTTTTAATCTGTTCAATTCCCGCTCGAAAAGTTTTAGTAGATTTCTAAAAAATAGAAAAATTTCAATGCAATCTCGTAGTTGAAAACGTGCTGTCTTTCGACTAGGTTGCATCTGCCTTGAATTTTCCCTGTGCTCGCTCTCGGTCGTTTTTTTTTTCGACGCAAATATCCCATCGATAAATGTGGATATTTTCGTAGAGATGGGGATGAGGTCAGGACTGCGAAAATAATTGTTTCATTTTTTTTTCGATATCGTTTCTACGAGTATTTCTCTAGCATTTCTAATTTTATATTCCTCTTTCTCATTAAGGTCAGAATTAACTTTATCCGGTGTCAGTTTCATTGTTCACCCAACGTCTGGTCGATTAATGGTGATGCAAAAATGAGTGGGTTGGGTAGTACGCGACCACAAATGTCTTCCACATTTTCTCGCTTCTTTTTGCGTCTGATTTTCTTCGGAACTTTTTCTCGTGCTGTTAATTTACTTGTCAAGCCTACCTTCAGCCTTAACATCAATTTTGTCCCCGGGAGGGTTTTCATCACTTCTAACTCAACTCGCACGTTCGATCTAAGACTTTGTCAACAAGCTAGAACATCCGAAGTACGCGCCTGTCTCTCATCTGTCACGATTTCCTCGCATCGGACACTTGAGGGCCTCAATTCAACAAAACATTGACAAAACGCAAATATTATTTTATTTGCTTCTAAAACTTTGAAAGGTAGGCTCAACATCCAATTTTTAAACAAAAAAGGTATTTTTTTATTTTCACTTCCCCAGGACAAAGTTAATAACGAAATTTTGGCAAAAAATACATAAGTAGCAATAACGTCGGTGATGGATTGATCGAAAGAAATTACGCGAGCTCGAAAAAGGTATTGATCGGGGGGAGTAGGAGTATCGGAGTAAGAAAGAGGCAGATAGGCAGGGACGGAAGGGAAAACAGAGAAGAGACAGTCGTTATTTTCGCCACAGATCTTATCTGCAACTTCAACGCAATAATTTCTAGTATCAAACACAATATAACGAGTCGGTCTTGCTCGTAGTCCAGTAAAAATCCGAAAGTAAGCACTTCGTAGATATAAATACGCTAAATTAATCTAAGGGTAATTGAAAGACGCTGCGTCGAATGGCGATAAAAATTTTGCAATCAAGCCCCGAGAAAATGTTTTAAAATATTTAAACCCGTTTAATTGGGAACCTAATAATTTTATCGAAAAATATGTCAAACAAAAGTTGTTTAGAGCCTAAAAGTACGTAAAAAAGTACTGAACGTTCGTCTTTGTATCTTCAAAAATGAGGGAGATAAAGACGAATGAAAATTTGTTTGCAAGGCAAATCCCTTTGCAGCTGAAGCGCCACTGAGACGCAATATACTCGTTGGAGCGCGATGCGCGCATGCGTGGCGGAACGATAGAAGGAACCTCCTATGAGTGCGAACGGCATAGCCATATAGTGCGTCTCTTTCTGACAGTGATCCTCAACCAGTAATTTTGTCAATGTTCAGTCGTCATTTTTCAATACTTGTACGATAAATAAAAATAAGAAAAGTCTCTAGAAAGTTAGATTGACTGTTACCAAAGCAATATGTAACAAAAAAACCCGAGATATATAAGAATTTGATATTTTTTTTATTTTTTGAAACTTCGAGGTTTTCGTCCCCAGATAAAATAGTTTTTCGTTTTTTCCTCTCTTATTTTTGAAGATACGAGGATGAACGTTCAATACTTTTTTATGTACTTTTATGTCCCAAACAACGGGTGTAGTTCCGAAAAGCCCATATCACTTTTTTCTTCGAAATTTTGTATACTTATGTATTTTAACTCGCTGAATACGAATATGATAATTAAAATTGGCGCAAATTTGGTTTGCAAGATAAAAATTGGAAAAAAACCGGATTTTTGTCGTTTTTAAATTCTATTTCAACAAATGTTGATCGTAGAGGAAAATGTCTTTTATGAAAGTTGTAGCCCATCAAAAGACTGATAATTTATGTTCTATACAAGTTTTGTCTTAAATCATTATTTTCCAAGAAAATGGGATAATACTCCAATAAGTATATTTTGCTAAACTCTATTCGTTTCGATGTTATCCAAGGTGCCCAATAAACCCACCCCAGTGTTCTACGCACCCCGCGATTCCACACACCCATTCGAGGTGCCCTGCGCCCATCCCAGTGAACTACACACCTCACAATTCAACATACCCGAGTTTGTTTGGGTTTGTTTTGATTGCTGTTGTGTTTGTTTCATTTGGGTTTATTTGGGCCCATATCCAGTAAATTGCGTAAGTAGATAATATCGAAACGAATGAAGTTTAGCAAAATATATTTATTGGAGTATTATCCCATTTTCTTGGAAAATAATGATTTACGACGAAATTTGTATGGAACATAAATTATCAGTCTTTTGATGGGCTACAACTTTTGTAGTTGACATTTTCCTCTACGATTAACATTCGTTAAAATAAAATAAAACACTACAAAAAACGTTTTTTTTTTCAGTTTTCATCTTGAAAATCAAATTTGCGCCATTTTTCATTGTCATTTTCGTGTTCAGCGAGTCAAAATACACAAGTATACAAAATTTCAAGGAAAAAAACGGTATGGGATTTTCGGAACTTTATCCCAAACAACTTTTGTTTGACATTTTTCAATAAAATTACTAGGTTCTGATCTAAACGGTTTTTAAATATATAAAAACATTTTCTCAGGGGTTGATTGCAAAATTATCGTAGCCATTTGATTCAGCGACATCCAATTACCCTTAGATCAATTTCGCGTATTTTTATCTAAAAAGTGCTTACTTTCATGCTTATTGCCTGGACTATCGCTGCCGAATTTGAAATAAGCATCTCATATACACGGGTACAATATGTCCTTTGACATTGTAATAATGTATTTATATATATAATATATATATATATATATATATATATATATATATATATATCTATATATACATACAGGGTGTCCCATTTTAATCTTACACCTGAATTTTCTCGAAAAATATTGCTCGGACGAACTATTGTGTGGAACAAAACTTCTAGGGATTGAAGGGGGACGTTTGAAAAAAATTTATTTGAGGAGCCAAAATTCAAAATAGCGGCGTTACAAAGGCTGACATGTTTTTTTCAAACGGAAACATAACTTTTTTTTATTGCCAAAAAATTTGTCAGCTGAAAACTAAAAACGTTTGTTGAAAAAAATTTTTGATAAAGTTCATAGTTTTCAAGTGAGAACATCATTTTCAATTATTTCAGATGTATCCAGGATTTGTGTGTGTGTGTGTGTGTGTGTGTGCGAATGGTCTGCAACAGACTCAGCCATGCAACCTCCTACGCTTTGGCTAACGCAAATGCCGGTGGTAGGGACAATTAGATTAAATGTCTCACGGCAAGCCGCTTAATGTTGTATTTTCGAATGTATGACCACTTGAACAAAAAAAGAATCAAATTTTTTTGTTGAAAATTTTTGTTTTTTTTGTTTTTTTGTTTTCAAATTTGGACGATATTTCATGAGAAAATTTTGGAGGAAAATCGATGAAAAATAGTTTTTTTCCATTTTAATAGCGTTTGTGCCATTTTCAGGCCCAAAAACGTGTTTCTTTAAATCCTTGACGAACTTTGATCACGATGGGTAGAAAAACACACACACACACACACACACACACACACACACACACACACACACACACACACACACACACACACACACACACACACACACACACACACACACACACACACACACACACACACACACACACACACACACACACACACACACACAAATCCTGGATACATCTGAAATAATTGAAAATGATGTTCTCACTTGAAAACTATGAACTTTATCAAAAAAATTTTTCAACAAACGTTTTTAGTTTTCAGCTGACAAATTTTTTGGCAATAAAAAAAAGTTATGTTTCCGTTTGAAAAAAAACATGTCAGCCTTTGCAACGTCGCCATTTTGAATTTTGGCTCCTCAAATAAATTTTTTTCAAACGTCCCCCTTCAATCCCTAGAAGTTTTGTTCCACACAATAGTTCGTCCGAGCAATATTTTTCGAGAAAATTCAGGTGTAAGATTAAAATGGGACACCCTGTATATATATATATGTATGTATGTATGTATATGTATGTATGTATTCATTTATTTATTTATATATTTATATCTAACTACCTAACTTGAACTTGTTTTTGTCCTTAAATATTTTTGTTGTTGTTTTGTTGTTTGTTTTACTAGCTCGAACGTAAAATACACCCGATAACGCCTCCCTTCATTATATCCTCCACGACGTATTGTGCGCTGCGCTTGATCACAAGATTCTCATCCACGAAAAAGGAATCCCCGTACTTTGATAATCGGGGCGGGAGAGAGACTCGCAAAAAATACTTCATTTGATTCACATATATTTTATCGAGTTTAGTTTAATTTCCTCGTTTTAATCCATCTCGTTCGTGTAATTTTGTTCTCTTTTTTTTTTCAATTTCTATTCGCATAAAAGTTCGCGTGATGCTGGAAATTTGCAGAGCGTCGAGAGGAGGCTTACACCCTCGTGTAAGGAGAGTGTGTGCTTTGATGACGGTGTATCATGAAGTTTTTCGTGTTTCCGTTATTTTTTCCATCTGCGTCTGAAATTTCAAGATTTTTCTCGATTGCTTGTCGGTGAGTTTGGTAAGGACGATCTCGCCGATGCAACCATAGGATACCCGCGGTCGAAAGTGTACAGTGGGGGGGCCTCGAAGTCGTTACAAACTACCTATACAAAAATAACGGATTCGCTTGGCACGGGCAAACATTGGCCGCGCGGAGATCCACTTTGCGTTCGCGTGCAGGGGGATCGGTGGAAAATTTACAGAGCCCCCATCGTACATACGTTCGTGCTCGTATACCCAAATGCACACACACACACACACACACCCACGCTCGCGTACGCTCGAGCTTATTTGTAGGTGTGTGTGTGTGGGTGTGAGTTTGCGGATGTGGGTGTGTGTGCGCTGCACCGCGTGTATCGTACGGTGAAAGAGGAGATGAGAGACGAACACGGGGCACCGCTAGAGTTTATCGTTCGCAAACGGATAACCCAAACGGCGATCAGATCGCGGATATATCGCATATATATTTTTGCATTTCTATCTCGAGTCCCTTCATTTGGTATCCTGGCTCTGGCGGTTCGAAGTTTCGATACTGTATGACGAAGCCACATATATGCACGCACACATGTATATATATATATATATATATATATAGAAAGATAGATATATATATGTGTGTGTATACATGAGGTATTCCAAGTGTTTTCGAATGGCCTAAAAGCCTGACCTTCTTCGATCTTTTTCAAAGTTGGTGATGTTTTTGTATCATATATTTTCAGTAAGTGGCATTTCTTTCAGATTTTTATCGGCTCGCTAATTCGGCCAACTCGGAGATCAAATTTTACACGCGATAAAATTTCAAATAATCGTATCGTAGGATCTTCTCGTCGTACGAAAAAATGTCCTCTACAAAAAAGATGCGTTTTTCTATGAACCATTTTGAAAAAAAAAATCAAAATTTTCCGAGTGCTACAACATTAAAAAAAGGAAAAATCTTTCATTTAACCATTTTTTTAACCCCAATAACAAGGTTGAACCTGCTGAAATTTACACTGAATTTTCTTTTATTAGTGTAAAACAACATGTGTAAGTTTCATTCTGGGCTGGACTTGCGTTCAGTTAATATCGTCGTCTTAAATGTAATGGGCAGTGGTTTTTGTTGAATAACTCGGCGATTTACAATTTTTTAGTAAAAGTGGTAATGACTAAATTCGTAGGAAAACGAGGGTTTTACAACTTTGGTCATTTCAGTTTTTTCTCTACCATCAATGTTTTTCGAATTAAACCTGAAAATGCGGCTATAGCATAATCTCGTTCATTTTTAACTTTAGGGCATAAACGAACATAAACAAACTTGGAGAGAATGAAATTGTCGACAATTTTGGTCTCTACCTTTTTTCCCCTAGAATCAATATTTAAGGTCATACGCCATCGGTAAAAAAAAACGAGAAGCGTGAAAATATCATTTCGCGAACCATTCGCTCTTTTCTTTGACCGTTGGCGTACGACCTTAAATATTGATTCTAGGGAAAAAACGGTAGGAACAAAAATAGTCCAAAATTTCATTCTCTACAAGTTTGTTAATGTTTATTTATGCCCTAAAGTTAAAAATAAACGAGATAATGCAATAGTCGCTTTTTTCAGGTTTAATTCGAAAAATATCGATGGTAGAGAAAAAACTACAATGACCAAAGTTGTGAAGCGCTCGATTTCCTACAAGTTCAGTCATTACCATTTTTACTTAACAATTGTAAATCGCCGAGTTATTCAACAAAAACAATTATCCGTTAAATTTAAGACGACGATATTAACTGAACGCAAGCCCAGCCCAGAATGAAACTTACACATGTTGTTTTACACTAATAAAAGAAAAAAAAATAATTCAGTGTACATTTCAGCAGAATCAACCTTGTTACCGGGGTTAAAAAATTAAAAAATGAATGATTTTTCTTTTTTTTTTAATGTTATAGTACTCGGAAAATTTTGAATTTTTTTTTCTAAATGGTTCATAGAAAAACGCATCTTTTTTGTAGAGGACATTTTTTCGTACGCCGAGAAGATCACTACGATACGATCATTTGAAATTTTACCACGTGTCAAATCTTATCTCCAAGTTAGCCGAGTTAGCGACCTCATAAAAATCTATAAAAAATGCCACGTACTGCCACGTAATTTTGAAAAAAATTCAAGAAGGTCAGGTCGTTCGGAAACACTTGGAATACCTCATATATATATATATATATATATATATATATATATATATATATATACACACACACACACATACATACATATATATATATATCGTCGTTGATATTGCAAAATGTCTCTTTTTCTAAAAAAATCTTTTTTGTGACCATTATGGTTGAAATTTTAATTTTGAACGCATCCGTAAAACGTTCTATGTTAATAACCAATCAGAACGTTTCATTCAGCTGATGCAACACGTCACTAGACCTCAAGCTGCATCTCTTCGATATTGCAATAAGTTTTTTTGGCTCTCTTGTAAAGTCGTCCGAAAATCACATAGAACGAATTACAATATCAACGGGGATATGCGCGGGTGTGTGTGTGTGTGTCTATACGAAAAAGAAATACCGATGTAGGTCTGGAGTAATCGTGCTTCGACAGATTCTCATTTCGGCTGATCAGCGATATTGTTTTCCGCATCATAATTTCTATACCTTTCACTACAGAGCCACACCTCGAATCCCCCGAAGTGTATCATAGAGCAGAGGATGGCTTTGCTTGTATTTTTTGTCCTTGTAAACAAGCATTGTGAAGATGGTTGGCTTTCGCAACAAGGACATTTGGATGAGCTGGGAGGAGCTGTCGGGTCTTTCGCGAGTTTCACTTATCTGTTTTTCATCTCGTTTTCGGTTCGGTTTTACGTTTTCGCTGATGTAACTCGGTGTCGAAAATATAGGTATAAGCGTTTACCGTTGTTTCTTCAATCTCGGCTGTCGCGTTAGGGCAACCGATAATTTCGCTTAAATTTTGTTTGTTTACTATCATCACGTGCGCCGATTGTTTTTCTCCTCGTTCTTTCTCTTTCGAATATTTTGTTTTCTCGTCGCTTTGGTGCTTCGGTAGCCCCAAACGACAAGAATGACGATGATAACGACAAAGGCGACGACGACGACGACGACGACGACGACAAGAGTGAAAATGATATTTGTTGATATCGTAATGACGAAAGAGTCGATGATAACGTCGCGGCGAGCTGCTGTCACTTCGGCGTTGTCATTGATGGTGATGGTCGTGACGGTGACGGTTATTCCTGTCGGTTGGGGGCGCTTGCTTACCATCACACTAGGAGGCTAGGCGTCAGCCAGTCCTCATCCGCTAGCTGGACCGCAACCAAGAACACACTTTACCATTTTAACACACAAACGTATTGTTAAGTTTTGCGTCCGTATTTTCAACATGGGTGAATGTTATCTATAGAGCGGATGTTTTTTTTTTTCACTATGTACGAGGCATCCTGCCAATCAATTACGGTCATTGTCGAAACCTCGTGCACGTTTCGTAACGAGTTGCCTTATCGTTGCTTTGCTAAATTCAGGCAACCACGAGGCTTCGAACGAGGCGAGGACGAAGAGCGCAACTAACCGCAATCGATTTCTCGCACCAACTCGAATTGCTCCATTTTCAACCGCGTATACTGGAATTTGGCACGTATTTTTTACGTTGCTCATTTTGGACCGAAAAAGGTCCTTATATCGGAGATTTTTAACATTTGCTTCTCTTTAGTAATTATTTTTTTTTGTATTGGAAGGGATGGAGACAGTACACACAATTTGAAGAATTTTAATTTCATTTATCATGGTTAATTTTTTGATATTAAAAAAATTGTTGAAATGATATAATTATTGAAATTCGGAAACTAAATTATTTTGCTCATTGCCAATGTCTTCAATGAACCGATATTTTTTTCTGCTATCCAAAGAAAAGTAGTGTTCACAATAATCCTTCAATTTTTTCCAGGCATTACTTGACTATAAATTTCCTTCACTTTAATAGTGACTCTTTGATATTCGAAGTGATAGGGATAGTGTACACAATTTGAGGAATTTTTGAAACATCGTCATTTATCATAGTTAATTTTTGTATATTTTTTAAAAATTAGGCATACTGTACACAATTTGACGAATTTTTGAAACACTATCATTTATCATAGTTAATTTTTGTATATTTAAAAACAAATTGTAGAAACGAAATAATTTTTGAAATTCCAAAACTAAATTATTTTGCTCGCTGGCAATGTCTTCAATGATCCGATATTTTTTTGTGCTATCCAAAGAAAAGTAATGTCCACAATAATCCTTCAATTTTGTCGAGGCATTACTTGACTAGAAATTTGCTTCAGTTTAATAATGACTCTTTGGTATTCAAAGTGATAGGGACAGTGTACACAATTTGAAGAATTTTTGAAACATCGCCATTTATCATAGTTAATTTATGTATATTTTTTTAAAATTATTCAAACGAAATAATTATTGAAATATCGAAACTAAATTATTCCGTTCATTAGCACTGTCTTTAATGATCTGATATGTTTTTCTGCTATCCAAAGCCAAGTGGTGTTTAAAATAATCCTCCAATTTAATCCAGGAATTACTTGACCAGATATTTGCTTTTTTAAAATAATGACTCTTTGATATTCGCAATGATAGGGACAATGTACACAATTTAAAGAATTTTTGAAACATTATAATTTATCATAGTTTATTTATCTATATTTCAAAAAAGTTGTTTAACCGAAATAATTATTGAAATTGCGAAACTAATTTATTGACAATGTCTTCAATGATCCGACATTTGTTTCTGCTATCCAAAGAAAATTGGTGTTGAAAATAATCCTTCAATTCATTCCAGGCATTACTTGACTAGAAATTTGCTTCACTTTAACAATGACTCTTTGATATTCGAAGTCATAGTGTGAGTGAACACAGTTTGGAGAATTTTTGAAACATAGTCACTTATCATAGTTAATTTTTGTATATTTTTAAGCAATTATTCAAACGAAATAATTATTGTAATATCGAAACTAAATTATTCGTCTCATTGGTACTGTCTCCATGGATCCCATATTTTATTCTGCTATCCAAACCAAAGTAGTACTCAAAATGCAGTTTATCCCAGGCATTATTTGACAAGACACCTGCATACTAATATCTGGATTTTACGCCAACATATAAATCGAGTGATCCGCTGTAAGAGCATTTCCAAAAAAATCCATATTTTCAAACTTCTGAGAAAAACAAACGCTCAAGTCCTTTTAAGGGGCTATTCCAGTGTGACACTTTCAAAAAATCGATTTTTTTTGCCTTTTTCGACAGTTTATACTTTCAAGTATATCATTATCATTTATATCATTTATATCAATATCGTTTCGAAAAAAACGCGTTTTTCTCCAAATGAGATTTTTCAAATTTGCTGACATTGTAACTCAAAGAGCAATTATCCGATTGACTTGAAATTTGAACTGAGTACTCTTAAATATATTTACTCTACAATGACGTAGGATATTTTCGATTGGATGAAAATTGACAATTTGGCATTGAAAAAAACGACCATTTTATAGGCAAGAAAACATACTTTTTCTCATAACTACGCCATTTTGTTAGATTTCGATATTTTTCGAAAATCCTACGTCATTATACAGGAAATACCTTCCAGTTTAACGACATTTTTTCCTTTTTCGGTTTCAGCTACTCAATCGTCCGGAATCATGTCAGCAGTGGAGGAACTTTTTTTTCGGTGCCTCCGAAGGCAGCGCATAAGTCGCTCGGACCTCAATATTTTTCTATGAAAAAATTACGTAATATAGGTCAAATATAGCCAAATATATTCTTAATTTTCCGAAACATTTAATTCAGTACTTTTCTTCCAAAAAATTCCCGAAAATCACCGAAATTTTCAGTGTTCACACTGGTATAGCCCCTTAAAGATCACTGTCCTACTCCGAGTAACATTCGAGCTTTGCATCTTCCAAAATCACTTTGTTTCGCGATAGTTCTTGATGCTCGTGTCTCTTTGACGCTCTCGTAAGTTACCGCAAAGTTTTATTCATATTGCTAACGGCCAAGGTGACTGTTGTTCATTAGAGTAAAGCTTGACAAGGCTCATCCGTTACACTGTCATGTGTGGCGATAAACTCCGAATTTTTGTCCGGCGTTGGGTGCCTTAAAGGCCAAATGAGAGAATTTTTCGAACCGAACGCTTCTTGGGGTGAAATAAATAACATCGTGTACAAAGAATCCGAGCGGACGAGGGTTGAAAATGAGTCGTATTGGGTGCAGAATGTCTCATATATACGTATATGCATAAAGACATGATTATACACTGTTTCATCACAGACACACAAACAAGGCTCTCTCGCACAATCACGTCAACATTTTTTCTCTCATACATCCGGCTTCCGCACTCATGCTCTCCATTGCTCGGTTATCTTCTCGCAAGCTACCACAAGGGAGGATGCACAGCCACGGGGAGTACATTCCTCTAACGATTAGCGTCTCTGTGGTGCTACCTCAGCCTCGAATACCGGAGAGCTTTTCTTCCACGGGCTTTTATCACGGTGAATTCATGCAAAATGCAACCGGAAGTCTTCGCGAATCTCGCGAATAATATAGCGTGTCTCAAAATAACCTGACATTTTCATTGATTTACAAAACGTATTATTTATTTGGAAAGTGGAATATTTTTATTTTAATATAATGTGCAAACATGGAAAAATATGCAAAATGGCCGCCTCGTCCCTGTTTGCAAACGTTCACTCTTTTGACGAAATTTTCAATAACATTTTGACATAATTGCGGACTAATTTAATTAAGGGGTTACCGCCACTTGCGATTTTGAAAAAATCGTTTTTTTATTGAATTTTTTTGAAGTATAAGTATCTGAGAATATGTCCTGAAAATTTCAAGTCGATCCGAACAAAATTGATTGAGATATGAGCGTTGAAAGAGAAGAATCCGCTGTGTAAACGACCGGAAAATGAAACTTTAAACGCGTTTTTCTCAAAATGGCATTTCTGAAGTCAGTGACCAAAATTACTTGAACACTAATGAACCAATCTTCTTAAAATTTTTCAGGCTTATTTAATACATAAAAATGTAGTCTTTAATCGTTCGATTTTTTTTTCGAAAAAATGGCCGTTTTATAGCCAAAAAACGGCCGTTTTTCTTTCGTTAAAATCGAACCATTAACTTTGACTGTCCGCCATTTTGTGAAAAATGAATATTTTTTAAAATCCTTCGATTAAAGACTAGTTTATACTTATATTTGACTAAATCCATCCGCATTTTTTTTTCAGACGATCCACTTCGCCGCAATGTTGGTCACCGCAAACCGTGTATATAAAAACATTATTTCATTGACGGCCATTTGCCACTAAACAATGTAATATTTTTCAATAAAAAAATTACTGAAAGTTCTTCAAGATGTGTTCTTTAAGATGGTATATTGATCGATTGAAAAGTTTTGTAGTTTTCTTTAAAAAAATTCAATAAAAAGGCTTTTTTTTGCGCTACAAGTGGGGGTAACGCCTTAATGGTCAATCAATTGCTTCCCTGAGCTCCGGAATGGTCTGCGGATCATTGGCATACACTTTTCCTTTCGGAAAACCCCAAAGGAAGAAGTCCAATGGCGTCAAACCGCACGAACTTGGTGGCCAATTCACATCGCCACGGCGCTGTGAATTACGACCACGAATTCTCCATGACTGAACCTCTATACTTCCTGATGCGAGTTGTCAAATATTGGTACTCTATGTTCGCCACAAAAAAAGTGGCGCGCAATTAAAAATGTCAGGTCATTTTGAGACACCCTTTATTCATTTTCATCTATCACATTCTGTGATACTGTCTCGAAATTACTTATGTATTAGGTGGTCATCGTGTTCTCGTCTAACAAGGAACATCCCTCCGGTGGCACCCTTCGATTTTGTTGAAATTTGGATATGTTATAAAGCACCGAAAAATAAGCAATACGTATTTTTTTTATCGGCGGAAAAACGGTTTTAAGGGCTGAAATTGACTCTAAAAAATGGGGATGTTTTTCGTCGATAACGTTTTAACGCTACGAGATATTAAAAAATTTCAAATTGCAACAATGTTTTTTTTGCACTACACATTGGAGATGAGAAGGATAACGTTATCGACGAAAAACGAAAAACACCCCTATTTTCGAGGGTTCGTTTCATCCCTTAAAACTGTTTTTCCGCCGATAACAAAAAAACGCATCGCTTACTTTTCGGTGCTTTATAACATATCCATGTTTCGACAAAATCGAAGGGTGTCACCTGAGGGATGTTCCTTGTAAGCTTCCAAAACCTTCCTGACGGCTGTTCGAGTTAAGGAGTTTCGAGACAATTAACGAATTGCTACCATTTGATTGAAATTTATACAGTAAATACTTCGTCATATACTGAATGCATCACCCAAATTTTAAATCGATCATCCACACCCTTTCTATAAAATTTACAATTGAAAAAAACACTTTTTAATATAGAGAGATGCTTAGGCTCATCGCCGAATGGCAGTTTTGTGCACGAAATAGTGGGGAAAAAATGTCTAAGATGTTATGACAATTTTGTCATCAGTGTCATCATGTATTGAGTGATTTAACAGTTTTTCATAACATCGATCATCCTCTAAAAAACTGCCATAACTCAGAACAAATCTTTCTTTGCAATTAGCTTCATATTATTTATAACCCTCAAAAAGGTTGATAAATTTCACAATAAATAAAATCATTACAGGCTAATTTAGATGAATAGTGATGTCACAGTGAATTCACGAATGTGAACTCACTGTGACATCACATTTCTGTGATTGATGATGATTGATTCACATTGATGTGAAAAATGATGTTTCTTAAAACATCATTTTTGTATTACGACAGTTTTTTAGGGGATTAGTGACATTTTAAACATTTTTTCACATTATTTCGTGCGTAAAACTGCCATATGGCGATGAGCGTAGGCTCCTATGTTGAAAAGTGTTTTTTTTTCAATTGTAAAATTTACAGAAACGGTGTAGACGATCGCTTAAACATTTGGAGGCTGCATTCAGTATATCACACACAACTTATTGTATAAATTTGAACCAAATGGTAACGTTTGAATTTGTTTGGGTTCAAAACTCCTTAAATCATTGATTTTTGCAGAAATCAAAAGTTACAGGTCTTCATTCGAGGCTGAGGCGCGTTTTTTTTTTTCATGAAGCGATTCTTTGCTGCGAGATGTTGCGATGCATGCAAATATGGTTCCAATTAGGGTAATGGTATCTGACGAGTGACAACGTATGGAAGACAACCGACGGGTAATCGAGGTTTGTTGGTTTTTCTGATTTTTCAACCTTAAGCTTTGGAAGCTTGTTTGGAGCAAAATAACATTTAAAAGTTTGAACATCAGGTGTCAGCCCGCGCGGCTTTTCATTGAAGCATTGAAATTAATACAGCTATGCCATAGTCAGGCAGCAAGTTCTCATTTTTATAAATGGTTCGTTTGTTCGAAAGAAAATTAGTTTTCGTATCCTCGTCAGAAACTAATCCTTTTGTTTGGACCGCGAGTGCATAAGAACGATATGCGCATATTTTACAAATCGTGATATTTCGAGCCAATAGGATGTTTAGCGACGATCGTTTTGAAAGCAGACGAAAATACATGCATGAGGAAATATTCCGGTTGTTACACATGACTCGAAGAATATAATTCCGAGTACCGTCCCTGAAGGAATTATCTCTGGCTTTTTCTCCATTCCAGAAAAAGAGATGAAGGGCAATGTTTCTTTATCCGAATGGAAAAAAGTGGGCGCCGTCTCTTCCAGCCACAGGTGTTGCATACTAATTTACATGGTTTCGGATCTGTCCGATGTTGGTTTTTGTTTTTGTTCAATCTTTGGTCTTCATTGCACGGGGCCATATTTTTAAATATTATTATCTGCGTTATTGCCGTGAGGCGAGGTTTGAAAAAAATCGACTTTTAAAATTAACCGCTTGAGGCCATGTATCACAATTGCAGAATTCGTATTTTTTGGCTACGAGCCACTGAAAATTATCGCCAGATGGCGCAGCAACCGTCTGCTACTCGCACTACAGCAAAGAGCAGAGGCCCAATAGGCGACGGTTGCTGCAAGTCCCTGAGTGATGCGTGTTATGTGTGCAGGTTCACCATGCGGTATCGCCACCAGTCGGAAAACTGACGCACTAGATTTTCAGGCTTGTCGGTAATATTTTGAGCTCCGTTGGTACAATTTCGCTAGTTTTATGCAAAAGAAACTCCATATCTCAATGTCTCCGTCATTTTAACATATAATCAGTCGAAACAACGCTCAAAAGGTGTTTTCGAGAAAGCTGCATGAATTCGATGCATCAGTTAGTAATTCACAATTCATCCTATGGTAACGACAAACTGTAATTTTTTTTTTTCAAAATTTGGTAAAATGTCGACCGTCAGGCTTTTTCTGCCACAATATCGCATGTACACGATAAATTTCATCTCAATTGATTTCATCGTTTGGTCGAAATTGGGGTTCGAAATTTCGAAGTGGGCAAACAGCGTGATACATAGCCTTAAAAACTTGAGGTGGGATTTACACTTAGACGAAAAAAAACTAAGCAATTTTGAGGGACTTGTTAAGCTAAGAAATAATTATTCTACTTTTATCATACTGTAATTATACTTTAACAGTATATTTAGGCATACAAAACAATTTTTTAAATTCATTTATCATCAAAATGGCGGAGCTGTGGCGGAGTGTTCCAGAAAGGTTCCCGTGGGAGTTGCGGATCGGCGTGCAGTGTACCCTCTTTGATGTGCAAAAAAATCTGATATGCAATAAAAACTTTGATATACAAAAAAAATTTGATTTACAAAAAAACCTTTGATTTGCAAAAAAAATTCTTTCAATTAGAACATGTGTAGTTTCTGTTTGACAGTAATTAAAATGAAGGAAATGCAAAATTAAGAGAATGGCACGCGTTTACAAAAAAATCAACATTTCGAGCAAAAATTCTGTAAAATTTGGATTAAAAAAGTAGTTTTTTTTCTTCTAATTTTTCAGAAATCACTTTAGTCTAATAGAAGGTAGCAATATTATCAATATTTCAATCGGCTTACTAGTTTTTGAGTAATCCTACACGCCAATTTCGAAAATGCAGTTTTGAGAAAAAGTGCGTTTGAATTTTACGCCCGCTCTGAATCCGAGCAATAAGGCACAGCGTTGACTTTTGAAGTTTTTCGAAATTCCGCTTCGAAACTTTGGGAAAATATTCTACATATATATTTCTATCTTTAAAAAAAATAAAAATGTTTATCGTTGTAAATGTATATCCGGCCTTTAAGTTGCAATTCTGATTTTGTCATCCGCCGTATAATTCCCCACAAATGCTATTCCGCTCCGGAACTTTAATATCGCAATTTAAAATTTTGTTATCAAATAACCGGTCAATAAAAAAACGAAATTTTCTCATTCCATTTTCTGTTCTCAGGTTCTCAGATTCATTCTCTGTTTATGAGAAATTCGAAAAAAACTACTTTTTAAAAATAATTTTTTAAAACTACTTTAAATCCAAAATTTACAGAAATGTTGCAGTGAAAAAAGCACGTTTTAAAAGTTGCGCAAGTTGGCGTGGAGTACCCCATATGGAGAGAAGGTGGAGGTATCCCGAAACGTTGTCAGTTGGGATAAATGGCAAACAGGGTGAGGCCAGAGAATGAGGTGGCTCGAGCTGGCTCGGTCCCACGAGTAATCCAGGTGGAAAATTTTGAATAAATTTTGCGGATGTCGAGGAGAGAGGCGACGCTCCTTCGGGGAGTTGCTCGATTATAAGGATAGCGAATCGGAGATAGGCGAGATAGGAGACGGTGCCCAATTTCAGAAATATCAGTGGCTCTAGACTCGAGATCCTGTACGTTACCGGCTATATATTATCTCATGCGGTGCTCAATCGACCCTTTGCAGCGGCCGATCAAATTTCGATTTTCGACGTAAACACCATTTTCACTCGAATTTCGATTTATATCCGGATCAAATCAAAAGTACGTGGAGGCGAAAATCAACATGGAACATTGCAGCTGCTGCAGCAAGTGATTAGTCATTTAAGACCAGTCTCTACTGTACACAGACTAGACGACTAAATAAAAATACATTTACATTATTTCAAGACATTTTTAGAAAGAATATCACAGTAAAAATATCATTGAGGGAGAAGATCCCTTTAGGCAGCCGAAAATAAGCGAATTGTCAAGTTCCTTGAAAATTATTTTTAAAAAATATCTTTTCAGTAATAAATCAATGAAACATAGAACATTTTTTCAAAGACGTACCGTTTTTCGAAATTTCACTTTTCTTTGGATTTTTGAGGTTCACATAGAGCGTGTGGGTATTAGAAATCTAAAACTTCTTGGTTCTGATGTTTCAGATCAATGCACCAGATCAATGCACCATCAATGCTAGTCTGGTGCATTGTATTCCGGCGTATAGCCGGCAATTGAAAGATACAAAAAAATTTGGAGAATCGAAAGATTTAATAATATGCACATAAAATATTAATCATGTAGAAAAAATAATTTTGGCACAATTTTTTTTTGAAAAGTTGCTTATTTTCGTCTGTCTAAAGGGATCTCCCCCCTTAATGAGCTATGTGCTATAATACAATTGTTATTTTTAACTATAAGCACATATGCTATTAATCCTAGAAGCTTGCGCACATTTTTTACCACTTTTTTTCATACACATTCGGTCTGAACGACCCAGCCAATTTTCGAATATTGCAGTTTCTGCAAAAGTACGTATAATGCAATATTTATTTGTCTTTTTTTAAAAGGTTGATCAAGCCTATGAACATTTTTCACCAAGGAGGAAAAACTCTAGTTCTGCCTTGATCTTCGAACGCAACTGTGTACTTCTAGAATTAAACAATTTTTTAATGTTCCCCTTTTTCGAACATTTATCAGTGGAAAATTTCGTTACTCCAATGTCCAATCAAGTGCTACAAGCAATGTCGACGAATTGTTTTTTTTTTAAATACAAAAAAGCATTTTACAGCGGGTTTTTTTGTCGGTGGTGACTTATAAAAAAAGTCTTACAGTGAAATGAATATTAGAAGAAAGTCTTATATAAAAATGGAGATACAGAGTAGGAAGCTAAGCAATTAAGGGAATGCAATATGCAATTTCTATATTGAAATGGTTTTCACATTGTATGCTACATTCCGCCATTTTAGCCGGGCGTCTATTTGATGACTTTTTGGTTTGATTTGATTTTGATGGATTTTAATTTTTTGATTTAATTTGATTGATTTCGATTTTTTCGGTTTCATTTGATGATGACATGACGATGATTTTTTTTCATCCCTGAGAATTCAGAGCTCTCTTGGCACCCCTCTCTTTGCTCTCACACTCTGTAAGTGGCTCTAACCCAAACATTGCTGCCGGAACTGGCATTAACACTGCACCTCCTTTTATCAACGTCTTCTTTTCTGATCTCCATTGCCATTTGCTCTTCATGCATTCGACATTCCTCGACACATCATTCCTCTTCTATACACAAGTACAACCACAACGTTCAGACCATAAAAGTGTTACGTACGAACAGAGAACGAAAAGAATATAACTGGATCGAATAAATCGGAGTTGAGAGGTTGTTGAATCGATACTCTTTTCTGTAGAGTAGATCAGTCAGTATATGAATGCGGATTAATCTGAATAATTTAAAAAAACGCCCTAGTCTGTCTGATGCAGTTTTTTTACCACCAGCTCAAAAAGGATGTTCTGCGTTTCACTCATTGATCAACTGGAGAAAATCATTATTTTGTATTATCAAACCGGTGACTTTTTAGTCAGGCATCTAGGGGCTTACTCCTAAATATCGATTTTTGGTCTTCGACGGTTTCTCAAAATGAAACATTCCAAATATATTTTCCAAAAATTTCAAATCGATCCGTTCAAAATTAAAGGAGTTATGGGCGTATATGTAAGTACCGCGAACCGGCGAACTTTAAACGTTTTTTTTTTCGTCAAAATGACTTTTTCAAAATCGGTGACCACGATATCTCAAAAATCACTGCACCGAACAACTTCTATTTTTTCAAGCTTCTTTTACATATGAAAAAGCAGTGCGCGAACGAAGGATTTTTTTGTATGAACCAAAATAGAGTTTTTTTCTCCAAAAATCGATACTTTCACTTTGGACGGCGGCCATTTTTTAAAAAATCAATATTTCATTAAATCATTCGTCCTTTAAGGGGAGCTACTTGAGTAAACGGCGAGAAAAACAGGTAAACTTCGGGAATTTTTATCTCAAAAACTAATGTTTCGATTGGATCCGGGGTTTTTTTTATTGGAAAATATGTACATTATGGTATGTTTAGGAATTTTTGAAAATAAATTCGTTGACTAGAAGCAATTAAAACGCGATTATCTCGAAACATAGTTTCAAAGTCGGTGCCAGATGTATCTCGAAAATGGCTTGTCCGATTTTCTTCAAATTTGGATACAATATACTTCGATAGTTTTTCTCGTTCGCTAGGTAGGATTTTTTTCTTCAAATTTTCATTTTTGACGGAATCGCGACCGTTTTAATTTACCATTCGTTTTTCGTTCGCAATTTCCGACGTTTTTGGATTGCATACACGTTGCATAAAAAAGCAACGGTTCAATCAAATGCAAAAACCCCCACGTGGCGAACGAGAAAAACTATCGAAGAATATTGTATCCAAGTTTGGACACAATCGGACAAGCCGTTTTCGAGATACATCTGGCACCGACTTTGAAAACTATGTTTCGAGATAATCGCGTTTTAATCGCTTCCAGTCAACGAATTTATTTTTAAAAAATCCTAAACATATCTCAATGTACATATTTTCCAATAAAAAAACCCGGATCGAATCGAAACATGAGTTTTTGAGATAAAAATTCCCGAAGTTTACCTGTTTTTCTCGCCGTTTACTCAGGTACCACCCCTTGAAGTATCTTTATACTTCAATTGAATCCTTTGAAGTGAAAAACCAAAATTAAAAAACTGCACGCGTTTCCCCAGTAAAAAATCACGAAAATTCCTCTTTTTTTCGGGCCACGAATTTGGTGCAACCCATTAAGGGCGGGGTAAAGTATTTACATTTTTTTTCATTTTTTTTTTAAATTTTTGAATGAATGCATAATATATCAAGAATATTGTGTTAAAATTTCAAGTCGATCGGAGTAAAATTGACGAAGTTATGAGTATTTGAGCGTCTACTGCTCCATGCCGTTCTCTTCTCTTCTGCGTTTTTCAAACCGTTTTTCTGAGACTTGTCATATTTGAAGTCCGTGTGCACGATAACTCAAAATCTACTGGACCAATCGCTTTGAAATTTTGCACAGTACTTCTTCACATAATTCACCAGGTATTGTCGAGAGCTTTTTTGTTTTTTTTAATAATTACTAATTTTTCAACAACAAATTAGCCGATTTTTTTAGCGAAAATCGGATTTTTGGCTCCCAAGTGCTACGAAAAATCGAAAAAAAAAAATCCTCCCGTCATTACCTCGAGAAACATCTCCTTTAACAAATGCATTTTGATTTTTTTGTTTCAAATGATTCTGTTGCGAGTTATGGTGCACACCGCAAACCAACGTTTTTCGAGGCGCCTCCGGGGTTTAATTTTCACTCGCTCAATTTTGAATATTTTGCAATGCAAATTTAGGAGAATGTTGTTCAAATGTTACTTTATTATATGTAATTTTTTCAATAAACGAACACTATTCGTTACGCCAAAAAAAATCTTAAAAACATGCCTTTTTTTCGCCGAATTAACTTTACCCCGCCGTTAACGTCGTTTGGTGAGAATATAATTCATATAATGATCCCAAGGTAGAGCATTGATGCACTGTTCTTTTCCACGCCGCAGAAAAAAAATTCCTCCCCGCTCCGTCCGGTTGTATTCTTTCCGTTCTCTTCGCTTCGAGTCGAATGATTGTGAACAAGCGAAAACGTAAGGAAGTACAAGATGCAGCAAGCTAAACAAAGACGGCTTGACAGGGGATGAATTCTCGAAGATATGACATTACCTGGAATTGCTGCATGGGATAGGCCATCATTTGGGCGGGAGGTGGCGGTGGTGGTGGAGCAGCTTGTACACCAGGTGGTGCTGAAACTGTCGTCGCGTGATGTGGCGGTAATTGAGGCCCGCTGGGTAATCCTTGACCCCATCCTGCCGCCGTACTTGCCGCGTGAACACCCATACCCATTCTGCGTTTAAGGTTAGACGTTTTTACGTTTCGCAGTTACCTCTAACGGAGCCCAACATGTTTGTATTTCAAGAGACATCGAGCAGAGGTGGTAGGATTTTCCCCATTTCGTATACTAGTACAATCGTGCTGTGCATTGGAATCGAAAAAAATTAGAGGAAGGCGAATTTTTTGACAGGTGATTTTTTAGGTGCCGCGGGTGCTAAATCGAAGTTTGCCTAAAAATCGGGGTGTAGGGGTGTTTTTGGGGATGAAAGGGGATCGGGGTGGATCAATGCCAAACTACAACCCCCACGAGGTCGGCACTGGGAGACAAAATGTTCAGAAAAATCCGCGCTTTTTTTTGCTCACAGCGCCGAAGTCGTGGAAGTTCATTTTGGGGGTGAAATTTTGAAAAATCAGTTTTCGTTCGATAACTCTTTAGAAAAAATTCATATAATTTTTGTTCAAATGAGAACGTTGTAGCCCTTGAAAAGACGCGTCGATCGAGTATTTGATCATCCCTCTCCAATAATATCGTCACCCGCAAAATAATTGTGTGAGTATAAAAATTGTTTATTGAATAGCTCCAAAACAATCGATTTTTCGGGGATGGTTCAAATGTACGAAATATAGAGAATAATTTTCTCTATATTTTCGTTCCTATGGATCACCCTTGAATTTTGCTTTTTCGAATCCCTCTCAGGGGTTGAAAATTCAAAGTGAAATTCCGGGAAAATTATTGACGGAAAATAAAGAGATACGAGTTTGGTGCTGTGGACAAAAATGTAGCTAAGGGTTCAAGCTACAAATTCTTCCACGGCGGCGAATTCGTGCGGTCAATAGTTTGCCCAGAATTTCATTTTGAATTTTCTACCCCCCCGAGAGGGGTTGAAAAATAAAAATTCAAGGCTGGTCCATAGAAACGAAAATATAGAGAAAATTATTCTCTACATTTCGTACGTTTGAGCCATACCCGAAAAATCGATTGTTTTTGAGTTATTGAATAAACATTTTTTTTTGGGTATTTTAACAATTTTTTCGGGGGTGAAGATATTATCGGAGAGTGATGATCGCATACTTGATTGACGCGTCTTTTCAAGCCCTACAACGTTCCCATTTGAGCAAAAAGTGTACGAATTTTTCCTGAAGAGTTATTGAGTCAAAACTGATTTTTCTAAATTTCACCCCAAAATGAACTTCCACGACTTCGGCGCTGCGGACCAAATTAAAGCCTGGATTTTGCCGTACATTTTGTCTCACGGTGCCAATCTCGTAGGGGTTGTAGTTTGGCATTAATCAACCCCATCGCCTTTCATCCCCTAAAAAATCCCTACGCCCCGATTTTTAGGGGTGTTTTTAGGGGGGGATTTAGCACCCGCATCACCTGTCAAAAAACTAGCCTTTTTCTAATTTTTTCCGATTACGGGTTTTTTCAGCGACAGCCCGACGGTACTATAGTTGAATATATGATTAGATTTCGAACGATTTCAGGGTGCAATAATCAGTAATGAAACGGATAACGATGCCACGAGGCTGCATTGGCCACTCAAGTACTTGAATGTGATTCATGGAGTCTTTGTTATCACTGGGTGTAGAATCCAGTCTATTTCATGGCAACGCGATGTGCAATTTGATTGCTTCGTAATTGTGTTTCATTATCCCTCTCACCGAGTAATGATACCCTTTAAGGGGTTACCCCCACTTGCGATTGTGAAAAAAAAAATCGATTTTTTTTATTGCATTTTTTTGAAGTATCAGTATCTGAGAATATGTCCTGAAAATTTCAAGTCGATCCGAACGAAATTGACTGAGATATGAGCGTTGAAAGAGAAGAATCCGTTGTATAAACGACCGGAAATTGAAACTTTAAACGCGTTTTTCTCAAAATGGCATTTCTGAAGTCGGTGACCAAGATTACTCGAACACTAATGAACCGGTCTTCTTGAAATTTTGCAGGCTTATTTAATACATAAAAATGTAGTCTTTAATCGTTCGATTTTTTTTTTCGAAAAAAATGGCCGTTTTATAGCCAAAAAACGGCCGTTTTTTTTTCGTTAAAACGAACCATTAACTTTGACTGTCCGCCATTTTGTGAAAAATGAATATTTTTTAAAATCCTTCGATTAAAGACTAGTTTATGCTTATATTTGACTAAATCCATCCGCATTTGTTTTTCAGATGATCCACTTCGCCGTAATGTTGGTCACCGCAAACCGTGTATGTAAAAACATTATTTCATTGACGGCCATTTGCCACTAAACAATGTAATATTTTTCAATAAAAAAATTACTGAAAGTTGTTCAAGATGTGTTCTTTGAGATGGTATATTGATCGATTAAAAAAGTTTTGTAGTTTTCTTTAAGAAAATTCATGAAAAAGGTCTTTTTTTGCGCTACAAGTGGGGCTAACGCCTTAAGTATCGTATCCATACGTACGTGGTATGGTCTATTGGCGTGCAGTATGCGTATTAATCAAGCCCCAAACTCACCCCATGTACTGCGCCTGCTGATAACCAGCAAACTGTCCGTACGTGTATCCCGGCATCCCCTGAAGAAAACCACCTGCCTGCATCTGCGTGGCCGCGGTCGTTGGATACGATTGGGGTGGATACCAATAGCCAAGTTGTCCAGCCCCGCCAACACCACCTACACTGCCAACACCACCGACACCTGCCGCCGCAGCGGCCGCAGCAGCCGCCGCTGCGGCGTAATACGGATACGTTGCTGACGATATTGCCTGGAAAAAAATAACGACGTGTCGGGTACTGGTGCGATTGGTTGATTTCATTAGGAATCGTCGCAACGACGGTAGCCCTAACTCTGCACTCCATTTCAGAGATCGCTCCACAGTCATTGTACAATCTAATGTTGCGGTATGAATTCGCAAGGGATTGGCAAAGTTGCTGAAGGTTACACCTTCCTCTTTTCCCATTTCTCGCTTTTTAGTTTTTGCGGTACTTCCAAATCGGACGTACCGCAGATTTCCCTCAACGCCCCCAATTACCGAGGGAGACCGATTCACGGGGCTGCAATGCTACAGCAGCCCATGACGAAGCAAGTTGGAACGATAACGGAAAGACCAAACTGTTGGCTTTGGAATCAACCCCGTCTTTCCATTATCCTTGGACTATGGCTGTTAATGAATCTTCTTACAGGTCTTTAGGTCTTCTTTTCCGACGAACCCAGGCTTTCTGCCATAGTTCTTACGGCAATTCGTAGTCCCTAGTGTTTTAGCAAGTTGAGAAGACACCCCATTCGGATCATCGATCGGATCGTGAATTACAGCTTGAACCTCCATAAAGTTTGCCCGAAGGACAAAAATAGTGGAAACTCTGGCAAAAGTTTAGAACGTGGCTACACTCTCCTAAACTCATCCGGTCTATTCTACTCGTGAAATCGCTTTTGTTATCGTGTCCTTCATAATTAGTGACGAGTCTCTGACTTCACGGTTGATTTCTTTAATGGACTTTCCCGAGTGACGCGTTTTTCTTCTCCTCTCGACATGGCCGATGGAGGTAAACTTTTGCACCAATTGTCTCTAATGGCTCGCTTTGCTTTTTGTTTTGTTTTGGCTGTGCTGAAAGTTGATTCAGTCGATCGAATCTCACCTGTCCGGATTGTTGGGCGTTGTTGGGATCTCCGCTCTCTTTTCCCCAGCTACACTTAACCGTTTGTCCGTTGATGTCCGTGTTGTGAGACGCCACAATGGCGTGGGTGGCCGATTCTTTCGTGGAAAATCTGCCGGGAATCGAGAAACAGGTGGAAGTGTTATTCTCACGAATGGATATATTGCTGTGCGCTTGGTGGAAATAAGTTGTGATTCTTGGATTGTCGCCGTTGCGGTCAACGTAATTTTTTTCGAGCAAAATTGGAACGAGGCGCTGCTGTTTCAAGATTGACAACATGAGGGATACAAAAGCGGAAGACCTTGAGGCTCACTACCCTGCTCTCTCTTTCTATGTCTTTCTTGGTAGAAGGAATCCATGTAGGCCAGGGAAAACGCTAACGACACTCACCTAACAAAGGCGTAACCCTTGTCTTTGAAAACTCGAATTTCCTGGATGGAGCCAAAGGGTGAAAAGGTCTTCTGCATGAGCTCTTCCGTGAGGCCGTTTGTCAAACCACCGCAGTACACGGTGCAGTTTGTTGGGCTGCTCTGATTGTAAACCTCGTCGAAAGTCAGCGGTTTCGCGTTCGCTGAAATCATAGATGCGATCGGGTAAGTGCATCAATTCGTAAGTACAGGTGTCCATGATCCAGGGTAATTAGACAGTCAGTCAGTTCATTTCGTTATCGAAAGTCAGGTTCTAATTGGAGGAAGGTCAAACGGTACCAGCTCTCCCGATGTTAATGAGATCTTTGGTAAGCAGGAATCCGTAAACGTTGAACTTTATAACTGTCCCTTTAACGACCATTTTGCCTACCCTGTTACATCCCTTATTTGCGATCAATAGGACTTGAATTTCATCACCTGCATCAACGATTTTTACGAATTCGACAAGTAGTACAGTCGTGCTGTATGTTGGAATCGGAAAAAATTAGAAGAAGGCTAGGTTTTTGAGAGGTGATTTTTTAGGTGCCGCGGGTGCTAAATCCAAGTGTGCCTAAAAATCGGGGTGTGGGGTTTTTTAGGGGATAAAGGGGGATGGGGCCGGATTGATGCCAAAATGCAACCCCTACGAGGTCGGCGTCGGGAGACAAAATGTTCGGAAAAATCCGGGCTTTATTTTTGTCCGCAGCGCCGAAGTTGTGGAAGTTCATTTTGGGGGTGAAAAAGTGGGGTGAAATTTTGAATAATCAGTTTTAATTAAATAACTCTTTAGAAAAAATTCGTACACTTTTTGTTCAAATGGGAACGTTGTAGCCTTTAAAAAGACGCGTCGATCGAGTATTCGATCATCCCTCTCCGTAATATCTTCACGCGCAAAAAAATTGTTGGAATATAAATAAAACATGTTTATTGAATAACTCAGAAACAATCGACTTTTCCGGTATGGTTTTAATGTACGAAAGGTAGAGAATAGATTTCTCTATATTTTCGTTTCTATGGACCGCCTTTGAATTTTGCTTTTTCCAACCCCTCTCAGAGGTTTGAAAGTAAAAATGAAATTCTGGGAAAATTATTGACCGAAAATAAAGAGATACGAGTTTGGCGCTGTCGACGAAAATATAGCTGAGGGTTCAAGCTCCAAATTATTCCACGGTGGCGAATTCGTGCGGTGAAAAGTTTTCCCAGAATTTCATTTTCCATTTACAACCCCCGAGAGGGGTTCGAAAAAGCCAAATTCAAGGGTGGTTCATAAAAACGAAAATATAGAGAAAATTATTCTCTACATTTCGTACATTTAAACCATACCCGAAAAATCGATTGTTTTTGAGTTATTCAATAAACAATTTTTTTTTAATTTTTCAACAATTTCTTTGGGGGTGAAGATATTATCGGAGAGTTATGATTAAATACTCGATCGACGCGTCTTTTGAATGGCTACCACGTTCCCATTTGAACGAAAAGTGTACGATTTTTTCCTCAAGAGTTATTGAATCAAAACTGTTTTTTCAAAATTTCAGCCCACTTTTTCACCCCCAAAATGAGCTTCCACGATTTCGGCGCTGTGGACAAAAATAAAGCACGGATTTTTCTGAACATTTTATCTCACGGCGCCGACGTCGTAGTGGTTGTAGTTTGGCATCAATCCACCCCCATTCATCCCCTTAAAAAAACTCTGCACCCCGATTTTTAGGCAATCTTGGATTTAGCACCCGCGGCACCTACAGAATCACATGTCAAAGAACTGGCCTTCTAATTTTTTTCGAATACGGGGTTTTTCAGCGACATCACGACTGTACCGAAGTGAAATATCACCGTCGTAATAGTTCGGAACCTAAAGACCCTATCGGTCGGAGTCGCTGTGTTGCGGAAATCAAATAACTATATGGCTTTCCACCCTTCTCCCTTAATTCTTATGCCTCTCCTCCTCTTTCAACCTTAAGCACACACACATACTGCTTCGGTTCGTCGCTAGACCTTTCCAGCAGTACGTACTCCTGTACCAAGTTACGTACCTACCCAGAGAAGCAAGCCTGATGCGAGGGTACGGAAATGGCATAGTTCAAGTAGCCTCTACAGGCGAATGGCGCGACCACGTACTCTTGACGAATAAATCAATTTAACGGGCTGACGACGGCGCCGATATCGCGTCATTTCTTTTTTTTTTTTTCGTTTCCTTGTGAATTTATAGTCAATTTATAAATCTTCAGGCTCTTTCCAGGAATGCCTCTTCCACTGCCGATATTTACGCAAAGTTGCTTTTCTTATGAAGAAAAAGTTCTACTTGCAATTTTCGGAATACCCGAAGTTTTGGAATAAAAATATTTTCTGAAGCAATCGCGGAGCTTGGGATGCAAAATAAATGGATCGATTAAATTCGCCACGATATTTATAAGGTATTATAAGGCCTATAAGGTATTATATTATAAGGTTTTATAGGTATATATTTTATAATAATATAAGGTTTATTTATATATTTAATATAATAATTATTTGTATATTTATTTATATAAATATATAATATTTATTTATATATATAATATAATAATATAATTATAACGTTTATAAGGCCTTAGGCCACTCTAGAGGCCGAAAAAATAGGCTTTTTGGGGATTTTTTTTTTTCAGAAAAACTACAAAACAAATCGAGATTACAAAAAAGGGTGTTTATCATACATATCAGTGGCTGTGTACAATCATTTTTTTGAAGCGATTAATTTCAAAATGGCGGCTGTGCAGCGTTTATCTCAAAACTGCATTTTTTAAGTTGGCCGGAAACATAACTCAGATAATTTTCAACCGATTCACTTGAAATGTTGAATATATCTTGAAAAATACGTTGTCTATGGAAGTACGTAGGATTTTTTTTATATTCCATAGTTTATTTGTTAGTAACAATTATCTGAGGATTTTATTTTGTAAAAATCTTTGCGAAAAAGTTGTGCAAATAAAACTCGATACTACTATCTGACGCTTTTTAATAACAAATGAACTATGCAATATAAAAAAATCCTACGTACTTCCATAAACAATGTATTTTATGCAACGATTTTTTATGCAAATTTATGGAAAGTGACAATTTGCCCAAAAAATCGTCAGATAATTGTTAATAACAAATGAACTATTCCATATAAAAAAAAATCCTACCTACTTCCATAGACAATTTATTTTTCAAGATATATTCAACGTTTCAAGTGAATCGGTTGAATATTGTCTGAGTTATGTTCCCGGCCAACTTAAAAAATGCAGTTTTGAGATAAACGCTGCACAGCTGCCATTTAGAAAGTAATCGCTTCAAAAAAATTATTGTATACGGTCACTGATATGTATGATAAACACCCTTTTTTGTAATGACGATTTATTTTGTAGTTTTTCTGAAAAAAAAAAAATCCCCAAAAAGCCTAATTTTTGGGCCTCTAGAGTGGCCTCACCCCTCAAGAAAATATTTGGACACAATGATTTTATTTTTTACACTGAGTTCGATTTGTTGCCAGCACCGCCTGGATAACGTTCGCTGATTACGCTAGTTTCGAAGGGATGGAGTTAAACATTTGTTCTCTGCCCAAAACTGAATGGGCACATGAGGTCCATAAGTGAATTCCGCGAGCGCACTACTTCGCTACTCAGAGCCCTTATACGGAAGTGAGCCAAAACCTTGCATCACGTGTAACCTCCGCAGTTCGCATAAAATGCTTGACTCGCCATCATCTCCCTTTTTCCCCCTACTGGGACTCGAAGTTGTATCAGTCTTGACCTACTTTAGAAGCGCCGCAACTCTGATGCGGCACATTATTGAAGATTTATCGTCATGTTCTACTGTTTGATATAATATATAGTATGGGACGAAATAAAGTGCGCAAAGGATCACGCGAAATTTATGGAAAGGTGCGTATTTTTTTGTCCAGTGTAGTCTATATGTATATATATATATATGGGGCATTCCAGGTCAGCTCACGTGGTCCCCCCTCGGATTCAGTTGAGGAATTTTTATCGGGCTTATTTTAGTCCAAAAAAGAGGTTTTTTTTTCAGATTTTTATCACTTGTTTTATCCCATAAAATAACTTTTTTCCATAACGTTTGAATGAAAATGAGTTTCAACCAGGTTTAAAATTCTGAATTTTTTTTTATAATATCTAGAACTAAAAACAAATATTTCCATCAAAGTTTGAGAGTGGGCCGACAATAATTTTTTTTTTAATCAAAGAAAGAAAAAAAAATCCAAATTTTGCACATTAAATATTTCAATAATGCTTGCCTGTAGGAAAGAAAAAAAGAAAAATAAATCATATCCTGGTAAAAAAAAATGTTCCCTATATTTTGAGAGTAAAACGCTGAAAATTCGCCCAATAATTAAAATAACATTGAAAAAAGCTATTCCAGAGCTACTATAAAAATATCGCTAACTTGTGTCGTCATGAAAAAACTTACGGTATCAAAGTGGAGTGGCATTTCTTTGCTACTGCGCATGACAAAGGTATTTTGGCGGAACTGTCAAAAGAGAAGCTGCAAGAGCAAGTCTTCAGCGCCGTAGTGATATGCAAATAACAACTGCAGGAGAACTATATGATTGGGCAAACGAAGCTGGACGACTTCCAAATATAACTGTACGGTATTCGAGCGCAAAATTTTATGAAAAAGAAAAATCGGCTGTCGAAAAAAATCGTCAACTGAATCCGAGGGGGTCAGGCCGATGACCACGGCCTCATATATATGTATACAGGAGGTGCGTACGTTAAGGGGTTACCCCCACTTGCGATTTAAAAATAATCGATTTTTTTTGCATTTTTTTGAAGTATAAGTATCTCAGAATATGTCCTGAAAATTTCAAGTCGATCCGAACAAAATTGACTGAGATATGAGCGTTGAAAGAGAAGAATCCGTTCTTCGTGTAAACTGAAATTGAAACTTTAAACGCGTTTTTCTCAAAATGGCATTTCTGAAGTCGGTGACCAAGATTACTCGACACTAATGAACCGATCTTCTTGAAATTTTGCAGGCTTATTTAATACATAAAAATGTAGTCTTTAATCGTTCGATTTTTTTTTTCGAAAAAAATGGCCGTTTTATAGCCAAAAAACGGCCGTTTTTTTCGTTAAAATCGAACCATTAACTTTGACTGTCCGCCATTTTGTGAAAAATGAATATTTTTTAAAATCCTTCGATTAAAGACTAGTTTATACTTATATTTGACTAAATCCATCCGCACTTTTTTTTCAGATGATCCACTTCGCCGCAATGTTGGTCACCGCAAACCGTGTATATAAAAACATTATTTCATTGACGGCCATTTGCCACTAAACATTGTAATATTTTTCAATAAAAAAATTACTGAAAATTCTTCAAGATGTGTTCTTTAAGATGGTATATTGATCGATTAAAAAAGTTATGTAGTTTTCTTTAAAAAAAATCATGAAAAAGGCCTTTTTTTGCGCTACAAGTGGGGATAATGCCTTAAAAGGGAGATGAAGGGACATGCATATATCATATCCTCGGCGAAACACGTTGATATAAATTAAAAAAGGGGGGGGGGGGGCATTCGTTTCGTTTGAACTTTAACAGGTTACACATATTTGGTGGCCGGAGAAGGGAGCAATTTTTGGGATTCTTTTCTGGGAACGCGTGTGTAGGTTTTCATTTTTTTTTAACATCAAAGAGTAGTTTTAAGTAGCGTCTACATTTTTTTGTATAAATTTTTTTTATAAATGTGGTAGATAGAATGGTTTGTGCAGAATTGCTGCCCGGAAGCAAATCATCCGAAATGAAAAAAACAAACTGATACAATTTTTTTTTTAAATGCCCTCAGTCCATTTCGAATGTATCGATTTTCGGTGAAAAACGCTGTATTTTCGTTGATAATTCATGGACTATGCATGAAAAAAAAAATTCCCCCGTTTGAGCACTGCTTTTTAATGCGTAAAAGAGGCCTGTGAATTTTGAAGTTGATCGATACAGAGATTTTTTAAATATCGTGGTCACTGATTGTCAAAAAGTAACGTTGAGAAATACGCGTTCAAAGTTGGCCGGTTCTCGGAACCTAGCTATAAACGCCTATAATTTTCTCAATTGTGAAAGGATCGATTTGAAATTTTCGGAGAATATTTCCGAAATGTCGCGACCAAAAATCGATCTTTTAAAAAGTTTCCACTAGATGTAAGCCCTGAAGGGCTTACACCCTTAAGCCCTTAAGGGCTTACACCACAGTAGGGCTTAAGCCCTTAAGGGCTTACACCACAGTAAACCTCTAAAATTAAGTGATTTTTCGTGATTTTTTTTTGGTTGGAAGAACAAATAACAGGATAATAATATTCAAAAATGTTATTAGTCATATCTTCAAGTGAGCAAAAATAAATTTATATTAAAAGATCATACAAAATGGCGACTGCGGCACGTAGTATGACTGCCGTAAACTTAAATGTGGGAAAAAATAAAAAATAATATTAATTTAGATGTGTATAGCTAGATAAATACGTAAGGGATTTTGAAAATATGAATTTTTGTGTAATGGGCAAACATTTAAAGTAAAAACTCAATTTCACAGGTACCAATCTTTTTCCCCCTTATTCTAAATGATTCAAAGTATCTCTTAAGCCAAATAAAAAAAAAAAAACAATTTTTTGTAAATGCAATAACAAATTTAAAAAAAAGTTATTTATTAATAAATTAAGAATTAACTTACCGAACAAGTTAATTATTAATAAAGTAATAATTAACGTGTTCGGTAAAATCAGTTTTTTGTCGATATCCGATCACTGACGAGAAAAACAAATTTTATCGAACAAGTTAATTATTAATTCATTAATCATTAACTTGTTCCGTAAAAATAGTTTTTCTCGATATCCGATCATTCTCAATTCAGATACGAATAATTTATCGACTCACGAATACTTCTGCCCGACGATATCATAATCTTCCCCGATCATCAATGTCCGAGTGTCCTTTTTCCCGAATCTAATTATTGAGCAACCCTTCCGATCGTGTTCGTGCCTTGGGGTGTACACAGAGGAATACAAGGGAGACACGACGGGGGTGTATACGTGGAAAACAATAGGGAAATGAGCAACGTGGAGCGAAAGAGAGAAATCACGGAAGTCGCGCACCTGTTGAGCCCGTTTTGCGTGAGAACAGCGTCGCCCAAACCGTATAAAGGGTTCGGAAGCTATATTAGCAGAACGAGGTCCGTCTCGGCTGGCAAGACACCTACGTATACCAAATATATGTATAGTGAATTGTACATGTGCTTTCTTCACTCTTCGACCATGTGATAAGGCTTTTGATACTTCGTACTAATTGCACTTCCATTCATACAGGCCTTTTGACGCTTTCTCGACATCTTTCGTATCGTCGATGTTCGTACATGCCTGTATAATTGCCATAAGCTATATCGACTTTCAGCTCGTGTATGTAGTTGCTGGTTAGCGAGCTCATTTAACGGCGGGGTAAAGTTAATTCGGCGAAAAAAGGCATGTTTTTAAGATTTTTTTTTGGCGTAACGAATAGTGTTCGTTTATTGAAAAATTTACATATAATAAAGTAACATTTGAACAACATCGTCCTAAATTTGCATTGCAAAATATTCAAAATTGAGCGAGTGAAAATTAAACCCCGGAGGCGCCTCGAAAAAAAGTTGGTTTGCGGTGTGCACCATAACTCGCAACAGAATCATTTGAAACAAAAAAATCAAAATGCATTTGTTAAAGGAGATGTTTCTCGAGGTAATGACGGGAGGATTTTTTTTCTTCGATTTTTCGATTTTTCGTAGCACTTGGGAGCCAAAAACCCGATTTTCGCTAAAAAAAATCGGCTAATTTGTTGTTGAAAAATTAGTAATTATTAAAAAAAAACAAAAAAGCTCTCGTCAATGCCTGGTGAATTATGTGAAGAAGTACTGTGCAAAATTTTGAAGCGATTGGTACAGTAGATTTTGAGTTATCGTGCACACGGACTTCAAATATGACAAGTCTCAGAAAAACGGTTTGAAAAACGCAGAAGAGAAGAGAACGGCATGGAGCAATAGACGCTCAAATACTCATAACTTCGTCAATTTTACTCCGATCGACTTGAAATTTTAACACAATATTCTTGATATATTATGCATTCATTTAAAAAATTAAAAAAAAAATGAAAAAAAAAATTTTAATACTTTACCCCGCCCTTAAGGGAGACTTTGTCCATGAAATTTTCAAAAAATTCAAGCGGCTCAACATGAGCAGCTAGAAAAAGAGGAGGGATGCCTCTATGGACCAGGCATTGCTGATTAGCGGTAATTATAAATACATTTGTGTAAACGCATTACAAAACTTTAAACGCGTTTTTCTCGAAAACTCGTTTTAAAAAATGGCTGACTTTCTCCTGACCGCCGTAATTAACATATCGACCTGAAATTTGGAGAGCATACTCAGAAAATATGTCTTCACGGAATGACGGATCGTTTTTTCGATAGATACATTTTTGCATTTATTATTTCTCTTTTTATGCGAAAAAAAACGCGAAAATTCGATTTTTTTTTAATTGCCGCTATTTTCCGAAATTTGTACTAAACGAAAAACCCATCCGTCATTCCATGACCAAAGGGTCACAGATTGATAATATGCTTTGAATTTGTGTTTCAGATCAACAAAGAGGAGCCAGTGATGTCAGCCGTTTACCTCCCGCGATTTGAGGACCTCTTTTCGCGGAGCTGCAACGGCCGCCATTTTGGTTTTTTTCAAAAAAAAAATTTCTTTAACGTTCTGTATATCATGAATAAAAGCAAGAAAAAAACCGCACTGAAAAAGCTGTACTCGTGTCCTTTAAAAAAAATAAAATGTAAACACCTGAAATATGGCACTCCAAGGACAAAGTCTCCCTTAAAACAAAAATTATAACGAAATATGATTTGAGGAAAGCTTAAGGAGGTATGTACACCTAGATGGTCGAACAACAAAATTTAGAAGCTATGAACATTCCGTCGACCGTAGAAGACCTACACTATGGGCCTGGTATCGATGATTCCATGTAAGTTGACAAATTTCATGATTTATTCATTCCCAAATTTTCAAACGCGCTTTTTTCAAAACCACGTTTTTCTAATCGCTACCTAAAATTTCTCGAAAACCAATGAACCGATTGCCTTGAGGTTTTTTGTGGTTATTCTATACACCATTATTTAGTACTTGTCATAGGATTTTTTGTTTCCGTTACTTAGTTTTTGTTTTATAGGCAAAATAATTAATTTTTGGCCCAAAAATCACCATTTATGTTCAAACGTCCGCCATTTTGTCATAAATCGATATTTTCAAAATCGGCTATGACAAGTACTAGATTATAGTATCTAATTTAATAATCTTTTTGGTTTTTTTTTGCAGATGATTTTTGAAGAAACGCCGGTGGGTACCGTATACGCAGATTTTTTTACGACGCTCCAAGGATCATACAATATCCTTGTATATTTTAGATATTTTTAAATAAAGAATATTAAACATATTTTTGAATGTATATACTTTTAGATAATTAAAACCCCAATCCGAAATGTCAAATAGTTTTCCTTGAAAAAATTCACAAAAATGACATTTTTTCCAGCTCCTAGGTGTATATCTCCCCTTAATAAATGTGTGGTAAAAATTCAATGATGATGTGTTTTAATGGTTCATAAAAAAAAATTCCCAAAAAAGCGAATAAAATAGCTGTCACATGGGATGGCCCCTTTAAGACGGCTGTGGACGCAAGAGAACTTGGGTTAGATTAGCGGAGTGTGTATAGGGAGTGATGACAAAGGGTTCTATTGGGAAGGCCAATACGTAAAAACCCGCCACAGGGTATACGTTGGAACTAAGGAAATAAATGAATAAAATATATTTACGCATGTACGTGTTACTTCAATTCACGAACAATGGACTTCCTCATCTTAATTCGCTGCCCCGAATAGTCCCGTGCTTTCTCTTCATCTCTTGCCAGTTTCCCAAGTACACAGGGTTTGCTCGCGGGTGTTGCCTCCACCAAAACCAACTTCGATTGCGCCTGAGCGAGCCTGAACGCTCGCTTCCTTCTTCGTCGGTATATATATGTGTGCGCATATACAGGGTGTTCTGTTATGAATGGATAATTCTGCAACTGTCGATAGGTCAGATCATGTCGTCCCATATGCTGGAATTTCAGTTTAGTAAAAGTCCCACTGTTTTCCAGATAACAATTATCTGCTTTTGTTTTTTCGCATGCCATTTTTACAAATGACAATTTTTTTTTGATCCAGTTAAAAAAAACACTCTCGGTTATTTTTTTAATCCAGAAAAGTCTTCGTTTCAACCTTAAGGCAGTCATCCCTTGTGACTGGTTAAAAAAATCGTTTTTATTTTGCATCAATTGCATCCAAAGATAGTGTAGAACATGTGGGTAAAGTGATTTTCCGATGGACCAGGCATAGCAGATTAAGGGCGAGACCAAATTTTATTGGTGATTATCGTATTTGAACCTTCAAACGCGTTTTTCTCAAAACTGTATTTCTCAAACTAGTGACCACGATATCTCGAAATCTATCGAACGAATTCCTTTGAAATTTGAATGACTTACTCAGTACTCATGTAGACACTTTGCAAACTAGGATAATTCTGATTCATGAAGCCGTTTTTTTTTTCAATATTGAAGAAATCGTGAAAAAACACCAAAATTCACGAAAAAAATGTTCAACAAGACCAAAAATGTACCTTTCAAAATTTTTTAATAATCTTAGTTCAAAAAGTAGTGCATACTTCACAGATTGAAATTTCGTTCGATTTTTTGTTTCATATAAGCAGAACGCTCGCAATCGTGGTCACCGCAAAACACTTTTTTTGGAAGATGAGTGGCTAACAAGGAACATCCCTCAGGTGACACCCTTCGATTTGGTTGAAATTTGGATATGTTATAAAGCACCGAAAAGTAAGCGATACGTATTTTTTTTATCGGCGGAAAAACGGTTTTAAGGGATGAAACCACCCCTTAATATAGGGGTGGTTCACCCCTCAATTTTTTTGCAATGTCACTATAGTAGATTTTTCATTGCTTCGGATTAGAAGAATTTTCGTTTGTGTTTAATTAAAATCGGTGGACTCCTTTTGTGTGAAACTGCTACATTACCCCTAGAGGAGCCTTTTTTCTAGGGGTGGTTTCCGCCCTTAAAGCCGGTGTTCCGCTGATAAAAAAAATACGTATCGCTTACTTTTCGGTGCTTCATAACATATCCAAATTTCAATAAAATCGAAGGGTGTCACCTGAGGGATGTTCCTTGTAAGTTGACGTGTACACCAGCAATGAGCGACGATTTTGTGCTAAAATAATTACAAAGTGTGCTCAAAATATGAATAAATACGTGGTGAAAAGTTCGCAGTAGTATGTTTATTTGATTGCCTTAACGAAACTTTATTAAAAAAACATATGCAGAATTTTCTTACAAACCACTTCGAACATCTGACATTGATAGCCTGCGGTGTAAAAAAAAGTACTACGCACATCGTGCGAATTACTTTAAAACTTGCTCAGTTATTTTCGATTCATATAGTTTGTCGAAATGGTATACAAAAAACCAAATGCAGATGATTATTTTCAAAAAAATAACATAAGGCCCAAAATCTCGAAAATCGTGGGACTTTTATTAAACGAAAATTCCAGCATATAGTAGGGCATTATCTCACCTATCGACAGCTGCAGGATTATCCATTCCTAACAGTATATACCGGGTGCATATACAGGGTGTCCCTCTTATCTCTGCACCCGAAATAACTCGGTAATTATCGACGTTACAAAAAAATGTACCAGACAAAAGTTGCACGGTGTGAAGGGGGCCATTAAATGGGACCAATACTTTTTATTTCGGTCTTGGCGCTTACGCACAGTGAAGGTCACCTCCACTTTTTTAAATGGAATGGTACATTTTTTTTCAATCGTCTTGTGGAGGAACTCAAGCCGCATAAAAAACATCAGGGGGTCAAAGTCGTTCAAGGTCATTCAAGGTCAGTATCGATGATAAAAAGCTAAATAGGTGACCTTGAACGACCTCGAACGACCTTGAATGACCTTGAATGACCTCGAATGACCTTGAACGACCGTGAACGACTTTGACCCCCATATGTTTTTTATGCGGCGTGAGGTGCTCCGCACGATTCTTGAAAAAAAAATTTACCGTTCCATTTAAAAAAGTGGAGGTGACCTTCACTGTGCGTAAGCGCCAATACCGAAATAAAAAAAATTGGTCGCATTTGATGGTCCCCTTCACACCGTACAACTTTTGTCCGGTACATTTTTTCGTGACGTCGATAATGCCCGAGTTATTTCGGGTGGCAGAGATAAGAGGGACACCCTGTATATCGATACCCTTTCCCATTCCATTTCCCAGTTTTGCTCCTTCCCGAACCTCCTCCGCCTATGCTGCCCTCCTCTCGACGCCGGACCCCCTGCTGCCTTTGCTGCTGCTGGAAACTCCGAGCCAAGCCAAGATTTGTAGTCGTGGCATAAATTCGAGCTTTCTCCCTTCTCTCCTTCCGGCTCGCGCGCCCTAATAGATTGGCGGCCCCAATAACGCCGGCCAATACTCGGAACGTGCACGTGTCCTTTCCGCTTCGCTTGTGCTCAAACGAATATAGATCCTTTTTCTTCATACACATGCTCGGACGCACACAAGTACACGATGGCTTGCATCCATGTAGGTGGACACACACATACCTACGTACGTATCCGCACACGCCCATTATTTTGAGCCTTGAGCAATATCGTGTCACAATTCGTCGAACGTGTCGCAACGTTGGTATCGATGATGCAAAAGGATCAGTAGCCGCGGAGAAATTTGGGTCGGGACAATGGTACAGCTCTCTACTTGCCTTTCCCTAAATAATGTTGGGAAATGGACAGGCTGCTCGGCCTGGGTCCGAATGGCCATGAAACGGGGCACGATTTGTATTTTGGCAGTAAGCTGATCGGAAAATGACCGGGAAATGACGAAAAAGGGTGATTGTAGGCGGGGGAATTATACTCTTGAAAAATATAAGGTAATGAGTATTTTGTTGACGTTGAAGCTTGCAGTGTTGGAATGCAACGACGTTCTTTGAAATATATTTTTTATTTCCTTACTTTTGTCATTATCCTAAGCCTCTTTTGTCACTAATTGACGTCGTAAAATTCTAATAAGAATACGTAGAAACGGTTCATTTAAAAAAATCAGAAACGAGTTTCGCAACCTAAATCGACTAAGAACATTAATTTATTAAGGCGGAACATTACTGTAACTGGTCAAAAACATCGATTTTTTTGCATTTTCTCAAAGTATACATATTGGAGAATATGAGAAAAAAAAATCAAGCTGAAATATTGAAAATTGACCAAGTTACAGATGATTTAGTGAGAGCAGGTAGCGCAACGATTTATGTATAATAAAACTTTCAGTCGCGTTTTTCTCGAAACGACTTTTCTCAACCAGGCCGGTATCATAACTCTAGCTACAATTGTCCAATTTTCAATTAAAACAAAGAAATTCAAAATATAGTATTTTTTAGACCCTGAATACCTGTAAAATTTTCGCCAAAATTATACTTTTTGTTTTTAACACTCGCCATTTTGTGAAATTGTATTTTCTCGAAAAACAGCTACTTACGTACTTTTGATTGATAAAATAAAATTGATTGAAAAATAAAAATAAAAAGGTATCATAATCTATATAAATAGATTATAAAACTTTTTTTTTTACTTGTCAGACCAACCATTGTCGTAATATATATATATATATATATATATATATATATATGTATATGTATATGTGTATATATATATGTGTATGTATATGTATATATATATATATATATATATATGTATATGTATATTAATATATAAATAGATTATAAAACTTTTTTATTTTTATTTTTCAGACCAACCATTGTCAAGTTATCGATCTGGCCGTTGGACCACATTTTTTATACAGAGGCTCTATTATACCTCAATAAAGTTGTTAATTTTTTTTTCCAAAAAAATTTACACGGAATAAGTTTAATGTATGCCCAATAACATGCCTTTTTCCAAATTCCAAAAAAATAGTATAATAGACCAAAAAATCCGAATACCAGGAAAATTTTCGCCAAAATTATACTTTTTGTTTTTAACACTCGCCATTTTGTGAAATTGTATTTTCTCGAAAAACAGCTACTGACGTACTTTTGATTGATAAAATAAAATTGATTGAAAAATAAAAATAAAAAGGTTTCATAATCTATATAAATAGATTATAAAACTTTTTTTTTTACTTGTCAGACCAACCATTGTCGTAATATATATATATATATATATATATATATATATATATATATGTATATGTATATGTATATATATATATGTATATGTATATGTATATGTATATATATATATATGTATATGTATATGTATATATATATATTTATATGTATATGTATATATATATATATATGTATATGTATATGTATATATATATAGATTCTGATTTATATAATATATAAATAGATTATAAAACTTTTTTATTTTTATTTTTCAGACCAACCATTGTCAATTTATCGATCTGGCCGTTGGACCACATTTTTTATACAGAGGCTCTATTATACCTCAATAAAGTTGTTAATTTTTTTTTCCAAAAAAATTTACACGGAATAAGTTTAATGTATGCCCAATAACATGCCTTTTTCCAAATTCCAAAAAAATAGTATAATAGACCAAAAAATCCGAAAAACAACCCTATTTCGGCTTATCACATTGGTGTTCTCCCTTAAAGAGAATTAATTTTCGTTGCATTCCAAAGATGCAAACTTCAACGTCGTGTATTTTATCCTATTAGCATGGCACTGAGCGGAAAGTTTGATGAAAATGTCAAAAGTACTAAGGAATTTCAGTAATCACAGAAGTTCAATTGTACCAACAATACGCCCTTTCTAGTTTCTCTTCCTCTCTGATTATTGTTACGTTCTCCTGGCCTCGAGCCATCACCAGCCAGTAGCCGCAGTCGACTACATCCCTCAGCCTCCCTATCACGTTTTTCTCTCCCTCTGTTCTACATAAACTTTACTCCCCACGCGTGTCCAGTATTTGCACGGCTATATGCAGGCTGGCGATCTCACGTGAAGGTGAGTGCCGTGCCGATACGTGTACGTACGTAATATGGTGTATTTAGCGAACGCGTGCAAATATCCTTCGGGCACACAAGAGGGTGTAACCGCGCACCCCAAACACAAAAACGAGAGGGTTCCCTCGGATATCAAGGCGGGAGCTAACGTTAAGAGCCCAAAGGAGAGCTTTGTAATTTGACACGTATGCAGGTAAAACGGATCTCTCGCTAGGCCCTCTCAGCTCTCGTTTGCTTTGCCTATTTTCTGCTCCATCTTGCTCCATTGTTTAGCTCCTCTCGCTCTTTCCTTTTTTTCGCTTTTACCTCTAGCTGTGGCTGCGATCGAATTTTCTTTGGACATTTTTAAAACGTTTTTCAATATCTGGATTTCGAAATTATTATTTTGCTGGACAAGAACATTTATAAAGAAAAATATTTGTTTTTTCAATTTCAAAATTTCATCTGACTTCGGTTCTAAACGATATAATATATTTAATATATATGGATCACACTGACTTTTCACTTTTGCATTTTCCTCGCATTTTCTCGAAACAACGTTTTTGAGGCGGTGTACAGGATATCTCGAGAACCGCTCACCCGATTGCTTTCAAAATTTTGTCACTTATTTACGATACAATAACCTCATGGGTGGGGGAAGGATTTTTTTAATACGATGAATTTTATTTTTTATAGCCTTGAAACAAGCGATTCTTTTTAGCGGAAAAAAATTGTTTGCACATCCGCCATTTTGTAAAAAATCAAAATTAGCCTAAACTCTTAGTCCACCTGGAAGCTAGTGCTCTTAACAAATGATCCTATTAAAACTGTTCATTACAGATGATTTAGTCTTGAGCTGTTGTGTACACCGAAAAACGTTTTTTTTTTCGACATCTTGGAGATTGCTTATAACTCGGCTGCAAATAAATATTTTGTCATGAAACAATTATCGGAGCTTCTACAAACATGTATTATTTTATTGAAAGAAAAAAAACACTGGTATGAAGATAAATAATCCAGCCGACAAAAAAGGCGTTTTTTGGCCTCCTAATTGACCCTAACCCCTCAATATCTTTTCCTTTTTCCTTGAATATTGATGTCGCTCATTTTGTTTCAACATCTCTCTTCCTACAGGATCCCGTTTAAGCCTTTCGTATCGCCGTTTCTCAGCTTCTCTTTTTCTACCGAGCCTTTCTTCTTTCGATAGCGGCATGTCAATAATCTTAAAGAATCATTTTTATGTAACCTCATGCATACCCACACACGCTTAACCCCCATGGAAAGTTATATATGTAAAATATATGCAGAAAGTATATCCTACACACACACACACACACATATATATATGTATATATATATCGGTCGCATATATAGTGACGAAAAATAGAATAATACGTATATATTCAGTATATATGAACCAAATATATAACGTATATATGATGCATATATGAGGCATATACGACGCATATATTTTCGATATATTTTCAATCTATTTTTTTGTCAGAAAAATATATCAAAAATGTATGCGTCATATATGAGTCATATATGACGCATACATTTTTGATATATTTTCAAAAAATTCCATGGAAATTTATGTAAGTAAAATATATGCAGAAAGTATATCCTACATATATATATATATATATCGGTCGCATATATAGTGACGAAAAATAGAATAATACGTATATATTCAGTATATATGCACTAAATATATGACGCATATATGACCAATATATTTTCGATATATTTTTCTGCCCAAAAAAATATATGCTACGTATAAACACTATATATGATGCATATATGAGGCATATACGACGCATATATTTTCGATATATTTTCAATCTATTTTTTTGTCAGAAAAATGTATCAAAATGTATGCGTCATATATGACTCATATATGTGTCATTTATGTGTCATATATGACGCATACATTTTTGATACATATTCCTGACAAGAAGTATATGCTGCGTATAAACACTATTACAGTTAAACTTAATAAAACTTAAAACTTAAACTTAAAAAACTTAACTTACAGTTAAAGTACACTACTACATATAAACACTATATACAAATATGCTATGCATAACTGTATATATATGGCATATATGTACCATTTACGCAGTATATATGTGGTATGTATGCAGTGTGTATGCAACATATATGCTAAATATATGTGGTATATATGCAGGGTAAATGCTGCATATATCATTGATATATGATACATTGATATACAGTAATACCACGCATATACATCTCATATATAAAAACGTTACGAAAATTATAATTTGGCACATATATGCAACATATATTTTCAATATATGGCATACATTTCACATATATTACAATTGTTAATAAAATAAATTTGCAGTATATTTTTGCGTATATAAATTTCCATGGGGGAACCCAGACGGTGTCACTCCTCTGGAGCATCGATCATGCCTCTGGATCTCACATGTTGGGAGGAACCCAGAGGAACGACAACTCAAACGGGTTTTTATGCACAGCGCGACGTGCTACGTTTTTCTAACATCAAAATCTGGCGGTGAGTGGGTTTCTGAAAGTTCGACTTGAACAGGCAAAGAGTGAGCTGTTTTATTGAAAAATAATACAGTTAGGAATGACCAGAGGAATAACTCCCTCGCCTGTGACACTATCTCATAAAACACAAGGTCTTCAAAAAAAAAAAAAAACCGCGTAAGCTACAAAAATGATACGACATAATCAGTCTCTTCGGAAAAGAAGATGCTCTGGCAAGCATGATCAGCTTGCGTCTCCCGTCACACAATGTATGTACTGATTTATAGCTCTCCAGAGGAATGATTGAGAAAAATGGTCACAAAATTTCGCTATTCATTGTGAGATACCTGTGCCCATTATTTTTTTTATTTTTCACGGAGGAATTAAATAAATGTCCAATAGTGTCAAGGAATATTTTTTAACTTTTCGTACCTCTTCAGCTTGCTGGTGTATATGAAGTGTGGATAGTTACACTCCAGAGGAATGATTTTCATACTCAAAATACAGAAAAAAAAGGATGACGGCGTTTTCTGCAAAATCTGTTTTTTGAGGAAGATTTGAATAAGGTTCGAAACGCCGCCTCCGTTCGAGCTGAAATTTTGCATATACCTTCCTATTTTAATATTTAAGACTTGATATTTAAAGAAAATATTAGAAATAAATTATTAAAATTTTATTAAAAATTTATATAAAATATTAAAAATAAATATTAAAGACTTTAATATTTAAAATTTTAATATTAATACCTAAATATTTTAAGACAACTCCTTAAGGGATTTTAGGCGACTCGCAATAGTTTTCGAGATATTGATTTTTTAATTTTTTTTCAGGGTGAGGTTCCAACCCCCCCCCCCCCTGATGGAGCTGAAATTTGGCACAAACCTTCCTTTGAACATTTTAAGACAACCCCTAAAGGACTTTTCAGCGACTCGCAATACTTTTCGAAATATCGATTTTTTTTCGAAAGTTTTTTTTTAACGCCTGCCAACTATATACAGGGTGTCCCTCTTACCTCTGCCACCCGAAATAACTCGGTAATTATCGACGTCACAAAAAAAATGTTCCAGACAAAAGTTGTACGGTGTGAAGGGGCCCTTTGAGGGGGGATCAAATATCTCGGATCACTAGCAAATATTTGGTAGCGATCCAAGACGTTTTGATTTGTATTTCATTTTGATAGGTGACCTTGATTGACCTAGAACGACTTTGATCCCCTAATGTTTTTCATGCGGCTTGAGGTCCTCCACAAGATGGTTGAACAAAGTACCATTCCATTTAAAAAAGTGGAGGTGACCTTCACTGTGCGTCAGCGCCCCCACCGAAATAAATCACATTGGTCGCATTTGATGGCCCCCTTCACACCGTACAACTATTGTCTGGAACATTTTTTTGTGACATCGATAATTATTGACTTATTTCGGGTGGCAAAGATAAGAGGGACACCCTATATATATCTGCTACGTCTCCGTTTATACCTATATATGTTATCGCCCTCTCTGTTTTGTCCAAACAAAATACTCAAACAAACTCAAACGAACCCAAACAAACCCAAACAAACCCAAACACTATTGCACATCGCCAAAAATTCCTTTAAGGGTTGTCTTAAAATATTAAAAGAAAGGTTTGTGCGAAAAATCAGCATGAGGGGTGGGGGGGGGGGGGGGGGGAGGACCTTACCCGAAGATTTCGAAATATTTCAAAATGTTGTATTCCAAAAAAAAACCTACAATGTAATCGAATAGCATTAAAAAAGTTAGGTTACATGCAAATTGATTATTTCGGGAGTATTACCCATCTATTCTCTCTTTCCGCAACGAAAAACAAGCCCGATCGATTTTTGAAATACTTCATTTCATTTGTATAAATTAATCACTCAGGTTGACTCTCATTGCCAGCGTTCGAAACATTCACGGCAGGTAACCGCTTATGTACAGGATTATATGCAGGCACCCTTATTCTGTGGACAGCCCGATAATATACAGTATATATAGTGTTACAGTTAGCCATAACCACACGAAAATTGTTTCCCTGCGAGTGAACGCGGTCGGAGGAGACCACAAAAGAGAGACAGACTAGCGAGAGGCCAGTCATCCGGACGTCCGGCTCATTAGCGAGAACAATTATTACAGCCACCGAGAATTCGTCGATAGCTCACACACACACGTACGTGCATATACGTATACACGTTCATGGTTGTCCCGAAACAATGAAGATAATTGTGTAAAAAATGTAGGAAAGCCGATTTGATCACAGGAGAAATCGAACCGCCAAAAAAGTAGATAAACATCGAGCTATCAATGACGAGAAGCATCATCAGTGATTTTATGACGCGAATTCAATGTTTATACCACCCCTTGCAGTAACATGATTTTATCATGTTTGGATAAGTATATTTTATTTTCCAACGTATTTACCCCTGCGGATTTTTTTTTCGTATTACGTTTCCCAATTGAGCTATTGGCTATTACTGCCCAATATCTTTACTGAACCATAGTAAAATGTCTATAATTCCCTTTTATACTGAAACGTTACCCTCGTACATTGCATTCTAAACGGGATTCCCCGTTGAAATCCAATTTCAATCTTTAGGCAAGGAAAAAAATTTGTTGACTTTCATGATTAAAAAAAATATATTTCTTCATCATTTTTGTGACTTAGGGTATGTTTTATTACTACTTTTGGCTGTTACTTGGTATTTATTAAAAGTAGCCTAGGTATAGCACGGTCTTCTAAACTGCATTTTCAAAACTAGCGTGACGTATAGCTAAAAAACTTATCGACCGATTCTAATGGTATTTGGTGGAAAATTTTCCAACCTCATTGTCTAAAATATGATCCTAAATTTTCTTGAAAATAAAAAAAGTATTTTTTTATTGCAAATGGTAGCCATTTTTTTCGGAAAATCAAATATTTGTTTTCAAAACGTACCATTTCATTGATTTTCATCAATTCTCACTTTTTATTGCTTCATATTCTGCGTATAAGTTAAAATTAAAAAGCCGCCATTTTGTAAAAAAATAGAAAAATCTTCGTTGGTTTTTCTCAGATCAATCCCGCCTTTCAATTATTTATTATTTATTATTATCTCCTTTAAAAAAATCATGAAAATTTATCAATTTTTTCCTCCCCTAAATTTGCCCCCTTAAGGATTCCCACTTTATCGAACAGAATCCGATATGATTGTTGATGGATCCCATCGCATTCTTTACGTTGAATTTTTCAAACAAAATATATAGATATACAAAATGAGTGGATCTGAAAAAAGTATAAATCTTATTTCAACCCTACGTTGACACACTGGGTCATTTTAACCCGCAAGAGTTTGAAATAAAATGCTCAATTTCCCAAAACTAAAAGTTTCCAATAATTCGTAACAACAATTCAATTTTATACTTTCCGAATTTCAATTATGCAGACATATTGAGAAATATTTAACGTGTATGCCTGATTTAAAAAAAATACAAACAGATCGAAGGTTTGTTAATGGCAGGTGGATGAAGTACTATCCGGGTCAAATTGACCCAGTATGTCAAAATCGTGGCCAAATATAAGCGTGTCAACGAAGGGTTAAAAAAGGATAAATCGCTTGAAAAAGTGTATCTTAAAAATCGATTTGAATCAGATCACTGAAAATCCATCGTAATTATCATTCGTTATTTATTCTACTGTACTTTGACATAACATCACCACACACGTACACGCTGACGAAGCATGCAGGTTATGTTTCAACACGCCGTCGTTTTTCTCGTGACTTTTCACCTATTTTCGATTCGAACGTGGTAAGAATTCGAAAACGGCGTTCATCGAGGAACAGTGCAGAATCCAATTGGATCCCAATGAGTACTCCCTACGTGCAGTGTCCCTGGCAAACCCCTATAGAGATGTGAGTGCACCTGGGAGTCCATGACAAATTTGTGCACGGGATCACGAAAGAGTATTTTTTTGGGAGATCCGACAAATTTCTGTTCAGAATTTCAAAAACAAAAAAATTAACAAAAGCTGCCAATCGGCAAATAACGTGAAATACGTGGATTCTAATGTGGACTTCATACGTGCGACGTCCCCATTAAATCTCTTAAAGGATCATCCCACTTTAGAAGGCTGAAAAATTAGGTATTTTTGGGAATTTTTTGTATGGTTCATATAAAAGATATTAATGTAAATCTCTTTAGGCTTGACAAAATAACTCTTGAAATATATGAAAGTTTTTTTTTCATTCATTTTACATAATTTTTCTATCCCTGGTATCAGCGTCCGCACAGCCCCTTGAAAAAAGGGATGTCATTTTCGTTGATGTTATTTCTGAGTAGATTTATTTGAAACACAGAAAACAAAAAGATTTGAGTTCAGTATGGTTATGGCTACTGCCTGAACTAGGATTATTAATTTTTATGCAAAAAAAAAACAAAATGGCGACGGTAGAAAAAAGTCTCCAAAAATAAGATTTTTGTGAGTGATATTTCGGTTCAAAAAGTACTTAAAATGAAATTTTCAAAATAATTCTAGTTCCAGTAGTAGCCATACATGTGACGAATATGTAGTTAAAACTTCGTAAGGATCGGTTGAGCAGTTCCGTAGAAAAAATCAACGAACCAAGAAAGAAGTGGTTTTGAGAAAGACGCGTTTAAAGGGCTAGTCCACTTTGAGAATTTAAAAAAATCGAAAGCAAGCAAGGCTTGAAGAAATCGACGATGATGAGCAATCAGAAGGGATTTTGTACGGTGCAGGAATTGCCGACTGAGTTTAGGTAAGAGTTTTTCATAGTATAAACTTGAAACGGGTTTTTCTCGAAACAAAGTTTTCAAAATCTGGCTCCATCGTATTTCTAAAACTAATAAACCGATTCTCTTGAAATTTGAACCACATATTGTAAACATGATTCGCAACAAGATGACCCGCGATGGTTTTAAAATTTTGATTTTTACTCTTTTTTTTGCGAAAAATGCGAAAAAAATGCGTTTTAAAAACTTTTTTCGTTTTTCATCTGCCATTTTTTTATTTTTTGATAAAACTTTATATCCGAGGGTCATTTTGTAGCTGGTGTCATACTGAATCTAATGGACTATGATTTTTTTGTTTCAGACAAGCCGTTGCCGAATTGTGATGGAGTTACCTGGCCCACCTATTTTTGAGGCGTTACGTTAAACTATAGTTTTTGTACTTTAAAATGAATAAAAATGAATTAAATTTTTTTTAATGTATTTCAAGACTTTATTTATGAAGCCCAACAACTTTTATAAAATTCTAAAAAAATCGCGAAAATAGCCTTTTTTGTGGCTCCGAAATGGACTGGCTCCTTAAAGTTCGCGCTCGAGTAAGATCACGTCGGAGAGCGCGCTCAAATAAACACGAAAAATAATATTTACAAGGAAAGGTTGCGAGATCGATCTCTCCGATTTCGATGAAATTTGGCATGCTTGTAGAATGGGTAAAAATAGGCGACACGTATTTTTTTATATCTGCGGAACCCGATTTTTGACGGTCGAAACGCACCCTCGAAAATTGGGGTGTTTTTCGTTTTTTGTCGATAACGTTTAAACGGTACGAGATATGAAAAAAATTCAAATTGCAAGAATGTTTTTTTTCGTATACATTGGAGATGTGAACGATAACGTTATCGACGAAAAACACCCCTATTTTAGAGGGTGCGTTTCACCCCTTAAAAATCGAGTGCCGCAGATATAAAAAAACACGTGTCGTCTATTTTTACGAATTCTAGAACCATGTCAAATTTCATCGAAATTGGCGAGATCGACCTCGTAACCTTTCCCAGACGGTTCCGATCTTTATGAAATTCCTACACAATATTTTTGAGGTGGTCTATTTTCGAA
>OZ023321.1:6844656-6855014 GCA_964007375.1 Ophion obscuratus
CGCCGCGGCGATGTGAACTGGCCACCAAAATCGTGCGATTTGACGCCATTGGACTTCTTTCTTTGGGGGTTTTCTGAAAGGAAAAGTGTATGCCAATGATCCACAGACCATTCCGGAGCTCAAGGAAGCAACTGGACGCCACTGTTGTCGTATATCCATAAGTGAATATCCATAAGTCGAGTATCCATAAGTTCGAATATCCATAAGTATGAATATCCATAAGTGAATATCCATGAGTCGAATATCCATAAGTATGAATATCCATACGTGAATATCCATGAGTCAAATATCCATAGGTCGAAAATCCATAAGTCGAATATCCATAAGTACGAATATCTATAAGTATGAATATCCATGAGTAGAATATCCATAAGTCGAATATCCATAAGTACGAATATCCATGAGTATGAGTATACATAAGTCGAATAACCAGAAGTCGAATATCCATAAGTCGAAAATCCATAAGTACGAATATCTATAAGTCGAAAATCCATAAGTCGAATATCCATAAGTACGAATATCTATAAGTGAGAATATCCATGAGTAGCATATCCATAAATCGAATATCCATAAGTACGAATATCCACTAGTATGAATATCCATAAGTCGAATAACCACAAGTCGAATATCCATAAGTCGAATATCCATAAGTCGAACATCCGTAAGTCGAATATCCATATGAGAGTATAGAGTAGAAATGAGTGCGAGAAACGGCGGGAGATAGAGATAAGGAAGTTTGTTTGGGTTTGTTTGGGTTCCCTCTATACTCATTTAAGGATATTCGTAATTATGGATATTCGACTTATGGAAATTCACTTATGGATATTGGCACTTATGTTTATTCGACTTAAGGATATTCGTACTTATGGATAGTCAGTTATGAAAACTCGACTTATGGATATTCTACCCCAATCATTGGACGCACCACGAATAAAATGCGTCCGCAATTATGCCAAAATGTTATTGAAAATTTCCTCCGACGATTGAACGTTTGCAAACAGGGACGAGGCGGCCATTTATCGGATATTGTGTTCCACACATAACCTCCATGTTTGTACCTTATACTAAAAAATATATATTCGTGCTTTTCAACTAAAGAATACGTTTTATTAATAAATTCAAATGTCAGGTCGTTTCGAGACACCCTTTAGCTGTGCTGAACAAGACTCATTATTTTTCCACGCTTTGACTCATTTATCTCTGCTTTTTATTTTTCCGCGCACTCCTTTTTTTTTCCCGCAACGTCTGCTCCATTATTCAGGAAAAAATGTTTTGCTTCCATACCGTTCCTCTACGTCTCTCCTTTCCTCTTATGCGTCGCATACATCCGTGTGTGAAAAGTGGCGCACTTAAGCGGAGGGTCGCAGTCATCGTGTCGCAAAACTTTCGAGAGGTGCACAAAGAGTGTTCGATAATGCTTTAACCGGTTTGCGGTCTCTCGGCTTTTGCCCAAGGGAATATCAATTTGGTACGTTTGATATAGACATAGAGAACGTCACGGCTACTGGCAATTTGCTATTCAGAGTCCTGGACATTCGTAGCTTCGTATGGAACACACCGTCGATTTTGTACATAAGAGTGGAACTGATGAACAACAAAGAAAAAAACAGGAAAAAAAAAAGATTTGAGATTCACTCCACTTTGGAACGAAAGAAGGGTGGAGGAAAAACAATTCGATTTAACGATTCGGTCGTGTGCGCAACAAGCGGAACTTTTCGTCCGTCCACAGCGGAATCAAATGTTACATTTTTCAAGAGACACAGAAAGACAAAGCCGGAACAAATCCCGCTGCGGGTACTGTTCAAATTTTTTTGTCGATGTTTTTATTATTCTCGTCGATTCGTTCGGGTTTTCCCTCGGTCCATGGCGTTTCCGACCAAACAATATTCGTTCTAAACTCCCACATTCGTATATGTGATCGCGCATTCAGCGCTGCTGTAGGTGAATGGCTTTGATCGTTTTTTGCCAATGCCCGAAACATCGAATTATTTAATCGTTTCATTTTGCAGACGAGTATTTTTTTGTCTACGTTTTTTTTAATCAACGCCACAGTCGTGAAGCAAATAAGAAAATGACATACTGTTATTTAAAAGTATGTGATTTATATTGAAAAAATTGTGTGAACATTTTATGAAATTTTAAGGTTAATAATGTATCTATAAATAAAAAATTTGATTGCAAAATTTATGTGAAAAAAAAACAAATCACATACTTTTATTGAAAAATTTGTGTGAAAAAATCACATACTTTTATTGCAAAATTTGTGTGAAAAAATCACATACTTTTATTGCAAAATTTATGTGAAAAAATCACATACCTTTATTGCAAAATTTATGTCGAAAAATTACATATTTTTATTGCAAAATTTATGTGGAAAAATTACATACTTTCATTGCAAAATTTATGTGAAAAAAATCATATACTCTTATTTAAAAGTATGTGATACTCTCGCTGTAAAATATTTGATGTGTTTTTATTTAGATAAAGTATCGAACGTTATGATATTTTCGATGTGTCACTTTTTTGTATAATAATTTTCTTCGCAATAGTGTTGAAAAGGGTTGAATGTGATGCAACCGGGGAGGTCGGGAGGGGAAAAAAGACAGAAGAAGCGATACGAAACTTTTGACATTAATCGAAGGCACCGGCGCTTGCCCCATTGTAGCAGATTTGCCTAGCTGCCTGTCCCTTTCTCTCGGTCTGTTCTGCTTTTCTATCGCGCCGTATCTCTGTCTCTTAATTGCCGAAAAGTTAATTGATTGCTAGTCGGTGGTCATAAAATATTGACCCAGTTGGCGCGGAATACTGAGTGATGCCAAATCAAAGCATCAGTATGCCACCCCCGTCGGTATAACGTGCTGAAATTTCGCAAAATAGTACCGAGACTCCACGTGTTTTTAACGTTACTTCTGTATGACAGCTGTCAGATGATTCGTTTGAAAAATAGCCAAATATCGTGGTACACTTGTACTTCTTGTCAAAACATTAACTTAACCCTCAGTTACCCCACGTCAATTGAGGATACATACATACCACACCAGTGTGATTTTGGATTTTGTATTCTCAAAGTTGCATTTTCATAAATTTTGCAAATTTCATTCACTTTAGTAAAAATAATCCAAAACTATCCGATAACCAGTATTTCTTGGGGTAAAAATTACTCAGAAATTCAATGGTGATAGTCTCGTGTGCGAGAAATAATAATAATCTGGTAAAAATACGTGAAAATGGAAACAAAAATTCATAAAGACCCATGAACAAGAAATTTTGGTAACGACCAGTTAATTTTTTTTTTTCATTTCGTTTTTAAAAGTACTTAAAAAAGAGCACACCGTGGTGAAAAATTCTACGGCCCCGGGAGTCGACTAAGACGGTATAAAAAATAACTATTCGCGGTCTCAGCCGTCCTGTCGCCTTCAGCCGCAGAGAAGGAAAGTCAGATTATTTTGCATTTCAAATTTCCGAAAGATATAAACCGCGAAAAGAAATCTCGTGTGATACGCGAGCTCTCGGTGGGTGTTGCAACGGAAACGATCGTGCTGGATTTTCTCTTCCGTATGTTTTAACTTTCCAGCACACACACTGCATCATAGTTGAATCGTGTCAGGAAGACAACTGAATTTTCTGACGCGAAAAAAAAATAGGGTGAAATCCGGAGATACGAAGAGAAAGCGACGGAAACCGTAAAAGGAACGAAGAGATCACGGATATTTTTTTTAAGTCTCTTTTCTTTCCGAAAAATTTCGTTTCTCCGACGTGCAAGATCAGACGTATGAAAAAGTCTCGGGGGACGAATAGCAGATTCTTCTTTTCATCATATTGCACACACGGTCTTGATTAAATTTCTCGCGTGACTTCCTTTCGTTCCGTCGCCAGCAGAAATCCGTATTGTTTCAAATAGCCAACCTATTGAGGACAAATCGTTCGTGTGTGGATATGTCAGACGATGGTCGAATGCCAGAGCATTGGGACAGAGCCTTCTAGAAATTTTATCGTATACTGTACTTTTTCAATATTATCCTTAACTATTATTTTCTATTATCGTAGCCGAAAACTAGAAAAAAAAAACGATTTTTAAAAAATTGGTCAAGATCACTGATCAATTTAACAATAAGAGATACATTTGCCTACGAATCTTAAGGCCGGAACCTGAATTCGAAGGTCCGAATTTTTTTTTTATTGCTTAAATCGACGGATAAACTATCCAAGAATATATTTACAAAGTTACAGAAGCCAATTTTAAATATTTTCGAAGATACAAGGCCAAATGCAGAGAAGCGATTGATATTTGATATTGATATTTCCTCCTGTAGAACATTTTGAAGCGCGTTTTCTCCAGTTTTCATTTCGACGATTTTTCCAAATTGTCGGGCGTGATTGCAAAAAAACAGAACGACCTATTGAATCACACCAAAGTTGATTTTATTCACTATGAAAATCTCATCTAATTGTAAGTGAATCAAAAAAGTATTTTTTAATTATTTTCATAGCACGTTAAAGTGTTTTTTTTTAAACATATTTTTTTCAAACCTCAGAAAAGTTATAACTTCACAATTTTTTCGGCTTTCTTAAAATTCATCCAGAAGAAAAATATATGACAATAGAAAATTTTATTGTTTTTTTTTGTTTCAGTCAAGAATTACGAGCTGCATCTTTCTGAATAGGCTGATAAATCTGTAGTCATTTAATGTTTCGTCTTTAAAAAATTTGAGGTGTGCTTTAATATAAGGTGTGATAACAATATTCAACAGCGTAGCACCCATGGGATTTTCGACACGAGGGAAACTTTTTTCGAAAAAAAAATTTTCGCTATGTTTTTTTGTACCCAAAACAGTTTTTATTTTTCAAACGTGCATCATTTTATCAAAACTATATATTTTTTATTTCTTTACGTACTTTGAAGGTGAATTTCATCTAGAGCTCAAATTATTTTGAATTTTCGTTCCAGGTAGAACATTATAGAACCCTTGTTGGCTGCAAGGCCCTATCAAAGGTGACTCGCTTCATCCAGCCATAGCGCCACCCTTGTGTTACAAAATCTCGTCAAAAAATTTGTAAAGATACTTACAGATACGTAGAACAAAAGCCACCAAACGGATTTTTTATCCTATCATCTAGATATCAATAAAAAATTGTCGAAATTCATCTTCTTTTTCAGGCCTTCATTTTAGGTAAATAAAATCGCTAGCACATTTTTCCGGATAAAGCACATTGGCAATAGAAAAACCTAATACTCCAGGGAAAAAAATCACAAAAAAACTATGAAAACTCGAATATTCTTTTCATAAAAAAATATTCAACGACGGACCATTTTCACATACAATTCGATTATTCGGTTACAAATTCAATTCTAAATGTATTCATTTCGAATGCGATAATGATACCGTCGATGGAAAGCTGTCCGGCACTGTCCGGAATGACATTAACTTCCCGTACGAATGTAGCGGTCCCAAGTGCTTTCCGGACGTGGCAGTCTATGATTTATGTGTCTAAAGCCTCCTTGTAATGTGTGTCTTTCACCGTCTCGCTCTCTTCGAAGGAATGCTCACCCGAGCGCAAGGGCTGGCGCCCGAGCCTTAAGGTAGCCTCGGCTTTTTCGAGGAATGGAGAGACTAAAGTTAATAAAAAGGCGTCGGGGACAAGGGTGCCGTCTCGTGGCCTATGCAAATTTTCTGTATCCGGCGAGCCAAAAAGAGAGAGGACAGGGGTGATATAAAATAGGGAGGAAAAGAAGAAGAAAGGGAGTACTCAAAGATGCGTACAGGTCCTTCCTATTCCGATGCCTACGTATATCTATAGTATGAAATTTCTCCTACACCCACCAACTCGTCCTAGTCTCTCCTTCCTTTTTCACTACAGTGAAAAACTCGGGAATTCTCGCGACGAATACTAATTAAAGAGCTCGCAAAATGAAATTAGTTGGTCCAACGGTTGGACGGCCTCGACTTCGGTATGTACGTATATGGCCTCTAGGGTGGCAGAGCCGCTTATGATAATATAATAATAATACCCAGGTTCAGTGAACCGGGAGTGGACCGAAAAGCTTCTCTCTCTCTCTCTCTCTCTCTCTTGCTCTCTCTCTCTCTCTCTCTCTCTCTCCCTCTCTTTCTCTCTCTCTCCCTCCCTCCCTCCCTCCATCTCTCTCTCTCTCTCTCTCTCTCTCTCTCTCTCTCTCTCTCTCTCTCTCCTCTCTCCCCTCTCTCCTCTCTCTCTCTCTCTCTCCCCTCTCTCCTCTCTCTCTCTCTCTCTCTCTCTCTCCCCCTCTCTTGCTCTCTCTTGCTCTCTCGTTCTCTTATATATACTTTTCGGGTGTCGGTACCTTCAAAAGCTCATTACGCATTTCTCTCGTAACTCGAATTGGATTCGCCCGGTTTACCACGGTCTAACGAGGCGAGGCGGTCGAGAAAGAGTAAGAGCCCTTTCTCGCCCTTCCTCTCGCCTCTCCTTTGTTCGGAGAGACGGTCGCCACCGAGACCTGCGACACCTGGCGCGAATCACCCTTTTCTTCACTTTCGCCCCCTCTCGAAAGAGGACCACTAATTTTCTCTTCATAGTCGTAACGTGGCATACTTTGACCTGGAGACGTTATCCTCGATTTACCAATTCTCATCTTCGCGAATTATCACTTGGTACACGCAGACATTGCACTTATCGTTTGCTAATGGCACACGCTGAAAGGGGGGAGATTTTCATGATTTTTTTTAAAGGTAAGATTTCTTCACCTTTTTTGAGACTTGGGGTATGTTTTATTACTGTGTTTGGCTGTTATGTGGTATTTTTTTGTTATTGATCTTTAGGGGGTTACATGGGTTTGGAAATTACAAAAAATGCATTTTTTTAAAATTGATCTAATAGTATAATATGTTAAGAATATTTTCCCGAAGGGGCTGAAATCAATGATTACATGAAAGCAAATAAAAACATTTCTCCGTTTTATTTCTACTTGAAGCTGTAATCGCTTTTTTTTTATTAAAACAGTATTTTTGAAGTCGGTGGAGACGATTTCTCAAAAACTAATGCACCGATCTTGTTGAAACTTTGCAGACTTCTTCTAGATAGTATTCATGAGTGATTGAACGAAGGATTTTTTTTTCTTTCATATTTTATCAATCATATGGTTTGGCAACATTTATAATTAAAATTTGTTTAAAATCCTTCGTTCAATCACGAGCTATACTCACCTGGTAACAGAAAATATTTGGTTGTTTTTTAAATTTTAGATCAAGTGATCATGAGTTCTCCTGACTACTGCGAGGATACTTTTTTTCTACTCGGTCTCCGAAAACCTTCTCTCGATGGCTGTATTTTCAAAATTATTGGATGAACATATTGTAAAATATTGTTTAAATGTTGTACTTTTATATGATCAAAACTTGGATAAAATAATTATCTTATATTTTTTTTAAATGCGAGAAAATGTGTTTTTTGCTCTTCAAAACCCAGGTAACCCGTTAAAAATGGCAGAGGTATGGGACGGTCTTATAAACTGCATTTTCAAAATGCAGTTTATAATGCTGGCTTGACGTAAGCTAAAAAACTAGTACCCGATTTTGTTGAAATTTGGTAAAAAAGATTCTAACCTTATTATCTAAAACATGACCCTGAATGTTTTTGAAAATTGAAGGAAAGTGATTTTCTATTGCGAATTGTAGCCATTTTTTCGGAAAATTCAATTTTGTTTTCTTTCAAAGTGTACCATTTCATCGAGATTCAACATTTTGAAAAATGGAAAAGAATTTTTTAAGAAAAAAACCACGAAAATCAGCAAATCATTTCCTCGCTTAAAGGTCCCCCTGAGAGTCCATTTGATTAAAAAAAAAACACACAAATCAAAGTATCGCTTCATTTCGGTCCTTATTCAATTTACTTTTTGCAGAACAACTAACGAATAACTTTTTAATTGAGTATTCCATTGTCAAAACGTAACAAAAATACTTTCTTATTTCCATTGCATTTTTTATTTCTTTTTTTCTCTAATTTTTATTGTTGCCCAAAATTATTTTTGATAAATTTGGCTCATAGGTCTCTAACGAACATCTCAAAAAAAGTTTCCACAGCTTAGAACTGCCAAATAAAGAGTTGGTAATTTAAAAAAAATCAGTTTCATTGCGTTACAACGATGCAAACTTCAATATCGTGTATATATGCGATATTAGTGCGAATAAATAATTATTTATGCGCACTGATAAGAGTTGTTTTTTATCGAATTGGTAAATTTCGGATTGTTGATAATTTGCGATACAAAATGGCTGTAATCAGCATAAATATATGATATTGAAATTTGCATCGTTGGAACGGAACGAAAATGAGTTCTTTCCAATTGCTAATTTTTTTCGGCAGTTTAAAGCTACGGAAACTTTTTTTGCGATCCTCTTTAGAGACCTACAAACAAAATCTAGCAAAAATGACTTTGAATAGCAATAAAAATTGGAGAAAAAATAAAATAACAATAAAAAATACTTTTCGTTGTATTTTAAACGATGCAAACTTCAACAACATATACATATACATACATACATATATATATATATATATATATATATATATATATATATATATATATATATATATATATATATATATTATATATATAAGCGATTGCGTTTCAGCATTAGTAAAAAAACTATTTCGTCAGCATCACTCAAGTAATACTCCCCATCCTTTCCTGAATCCTTTCGAGAATCAGCTACATCGAATCTACGAGCCGAGTTAAGACGTTTTCGTGGACGAACGAGTTACATAGCCCGTTCCATCGCTTTCAGGAGATCTCGGGAGATGAACTTGAACCAAGCCGGTTCTTCGTTAAAGTTCCGGAAGCAGTTATCGAGGAATCATCGTCTTCAAACTTTGTCACACACACCTACTATATAGCTATGTATCTGAATGAATGCGGGTCCACTTCTACAAGGATATATAAATTTCCCAAGATCGATCGCTTGCTAATTTGTGGTTGTGGAAGCGCGTTATTATCGTTCACGACTTTTCCCACACGAATAACGAGTGTATAAGCGCTTAATGCAATTGTAGGTGTACTTAGTAGGGGTCACATTAACATGGTGATAATTATCGTATTAATGACTCACTATCGGTTTTCGGTGGTGGTGGTTTGCGGGTCGCCCAATTCGTTCGATGCTTCTGCTACCCAGCCATTGGCGTTCATACTGCAGATCGCACTTTCCGCTTCCCTGCAATCAAACGTCGTGAAATGGATCAAAAATCAAGAAATGTATCAAGGCGGACGAAGTGTTTTGAAATAAACACGTTGCTCAATGGCTTGATTTTACTTTTCTATTGACTCCTTAGACCTTGCGCCCCTCTTTCCTTTGGTCCTCATGGAAGAGGACAGATCTACACGAAAATCCTTTGGATTTTGTCTTTCCATTTTATCATTTCTGCCAGTCCAATGCTGACTGCTCAACTCCGAATGTTATTGTCAATGTTTTTCGATAAGGGGCTACATCTACCTAGAGGCCCGAAAAAAATGACCAAAAATGGTCAAAAAGAAACGCATCTTGTTAAACACAAAGGCACATATGTTAAGAGCCTCAAAAAAATACAGAAAAAATAACAAAAACATTGCCGCCGACATATAACGACACTTTTTCGCGCCGTTCGGCGGTGGACACTCTCCAGCTTAAACGGTCCATCCGATATCTAAAAACCAAACGGCTTATTCAAGCTAACAATAAATACGAGTCTTTGACGATCGTACATTTTTAAATCATTTTTTCAAACAACGTGGCGAAAAGTTGAACCTCGAGCATACAAAATCTATGAAAACGGTCTTCACTTTCACGTAACTATAAAAAAATAAAGATTAATGTTGAAAAAGAAGATCGTCAACGACCTTTAAATGTTTCTCGTCATATCTCCTGTGAATTTGGAAACAATTCATCCAGTGGTTCTCGAGATATAATGTCCACCGACTTTGAAAACAGTTTTTCGAGAAAAACGCGGTTAGAGCTTGAAGTATGGTGCGCTTACCCGGCGGAGTGTTCGACTTATATACTTCTATGACATTTTCAGGCAATATAGCTAAAAGCTACTATTGAATGACCACATTTTTCGAAACTGAAATTTTTTGACCCACCTGGGTAGACGAACCCTTTAAATTGCTATAAGCTTCTCACTGATTTGGTTTGTATTCGATTGCGGTGGCCATCTCGATACAAATATCTGCTCTGAACGATAGCAATTTGTCTGGGTAGAATCGAAAAACACCCGGGCGATCTCGCCACAAGCTCGGTTGATTGAATAACCAAGGGCCATTAAGGAATGATTAAATAAGCGAGGGCGAAAGATTAAAGTAGAGCGAGAACTTTTACATCGAAGAGGGAGAGAGATGGGCGAAAAAGGTG
>OZ023321.1:6855214-6957714 GCA_964007375.1 Ophion obscuratus
CGTGTCACAGAGCGGAACTCCACCCGCAATGTATTATATCGGTGCATCCTCGTCCTGCGCCATCGTGTGCTTTTTTCCCTCCCCCTTTACGTGCAGCCTCGACCATCGCGAGATAAAATATTTCCGATTCAAATTTCCATTTTGACTATGATGGGGCTTATTCGGGCGTGTGGTTAGCCGAGATATACATAAATAGATAGATATAAGCTCTTAACCGGTGGGATTCACGAGAAGGAGGCGTTGGGGTCAGGAGTAACGCAACAACGCGGCGCTATATATAATCGAGTTTGTGCTCCAGTCACCGATTCAGCACCGGGGGATCGATAGTCCCCCTCCTACAAACGCGTGGTGCTTTGCTGCACCTAAGTGGACAATATATAGACATACACGCATGCGTGTGCTTGCTCGCGTGTATGTTTTAGAACTCTTGGCAGATATAAGGACAGAAGGTGCACGCTTCGTCGCATAGGGCTTAAGGGGGACTGCCTTTAGGCGAGAAAAAAATGGATGGTGTTCATGATTTTTTTTTTCAAAGGAAAGATTTCTTGTTTTTTTTAGATTTGGGGTTTGTTTTATTACTAATTTTGGCTGTTACATGGTATTTCTTTTTTATTAATCTTTAAAAATGACAGAGGTATGGCACGGTCTTCTATACTGCATTTTTAAAAGTGGCGTGAAGTATAACAAAAAAACTAATCCACCGATTTTTATAAAATTTGGTGGAAATGTTTCTAACCTTATTGTCTAAAACATGAATCTGAATTTTTCTGACAATTGAAAAAAAGCAGTACTTTTTATTGCAAAATGTAGCTAATGTTTTTTCGAAAAATTCAATCTTGGTTTTTTTTATTTCGTACCATTTAATCGATTTTCAATATTTCTAACTTTTCTTCGGTTAATATTTTGCGTCATAAAAATCAACAGTTTTTTCCTCGCCTAAAGGTATTTCTCTCTAAACAATAATATCGCCGTTATTTTTCCATAAAATCAGTTGTAAGAACGGTCAAAATGTGTGTTTTTGACTATCGACAGCCTAACAGTCTTGAAATGTGCATGAATTCGGTGCACCAGTTAGTAATTCACAATTCATCATGGTAACTACAATATGTAAAGTGTTTTTCTTCTAAATTTGGAGAAATGTCGACCGTCAGGGTCTTTCTGCAACAATAACACATGTACACAATAAATTTCATCTCAATTGATTGTATCACAATCAATTATCATACCCAACGATAAATTGGAGTAACATATTTTTCGCAAATTTAGTAGATTTATACTTTTTTACATTGTCTCGGAAAACTCGCGGCGACGGAAATTCTACTGCTAGTCACATTTTTCTAAGTTTTATCATTAATATTTTCTTTAAACATTCAGTGGTTCCCTGTTTTTATTGTCGTTACGGAATCTTTTGATTTATTTACACTCGTAAGCCGTTTATATCAGGCATCTAGAGTTATTTAGTCTATACATTATTAGATGGGAGTGTAGCTCGTATGTCATTTCCATAAAGCGTCGTATAAGTGAGATTTTTAGAGTTGTAATTTTTCGTTAAAAGTTCGGTAACTTGGCTTGAAATTTTACCATTATGCTGAAATGTATTTTTACTTGATTATAGACGAATCAAGTAAATCAGTCGACTGATTTTCGTCTATAATTGAATAACTGATTTTCGAAAAATTGAAAAATCACAACGAATTTTCGTCTATAATGAAATAAAAATAAATCTCACTATACTGGTCGAATTTCAAGCCGAGTTACTGAACTTCTAACGAAAGATGACGACTCCAAAAATCCTCTCATTTATACGGCGCTTCGGGACGATCTGGCCAGCTGATCATTGTGGACTTCCAACTTCGTCAATTTCCATCAAATGATTTTCAGATTTGTAAAGTATATTTCCGAGACGTTGTACTTCGAGAAAATAAAATAAAAACAATATTTGACTATTTTATAAATAAAAAATATTCGAATAAATATATATAAAAAAAATATATATTTGAATATTAAATAAAATTGATTTTCCAAAACGTTGCAGGTAGGCATGACCCTTGAATGACTGTCGCTTTTCTCTGGCAGAAAAGCTCCCCCTCTTTGCATTGTACACGTGCTTTACGCGCATTACTAACTCATGGCCTCGGTTGCCTATATGCAACGTACCCGCAGCTACAGCCCAAACATCGCGTACGCTTACGTGGCTTTTGCGAAACGTCGTGTGTGTACGTCGATTGTACGATGCGAAGTTACGTCGCGGCTGCTAGGTAATGATGGAGTACGCGTGCCTTTCGCACTTGTGGACGCGCGTCTGTGTGTCCATGTGTTCCTGCCAAGTCTCACGGGCCGTGGCTCCGTTCGGAGCAACGACAGTACAAACATCAAATATATTTAAAATTTCCCTGTTTCAACAAGAACGAAGCTACGTCGGCACGGTGTCATGCCAACGGTGTGCATGCGTTTATGTACCCAGAAAGTCTAATTCCCACAACTTTTCCAAACACCGGTGCACTTTTTTTTTTATGAGCCCAATCGATACCACGAACGCGGTTGGTGTTTTCGAACGCTTTTCTCAGATGTTTCTTCAACGTTTTTCATCGTTTTTTTAAAATTAATATGATGGAGAATTGGGAAGTCATAGTCGCAAATATCACTTAAGGGGCTGTACCAGTGTGATACTTAGAAAAAATCGATTTTTTTGCCTTTTTCGACAGACATTGTATGGGTCAGATATTGCTGATTAGCAGTTTTTATGGTAAATATCACTTTATCTTGCAAAAATCGATGGTTAAATCTTTAAAAGCGTTTTTCTCGAAATGAGATTTTTCAATATTTGCTGACATTGTAACTCAAAGAGCAATTATCCGATTGACTTGAAATTTGAACTGAGTATTCTTGAATATATTTACTCTACAATGGGGTAGGATATTTTTGATTGTATAAAAATTGACGATTTGGCATTGAAAAAAACGACTATTTTATAGGCAAGAAAACAGACTTTTTCATAACTACGCCATTTTGTTAGATTTTGATTTTTTTTCGAAAATCCTACGTCATTGTACAGGAAATACCATCCAGTTTAACGATTTTTTTCTATTTTGGGTTTCAGCTACTCAATCGGCCGGAATCATGTCAGCAGTGGAGGAACTTTTTTTTTTGGCACCTCCGAAGGCAGTGAGGAAGTCGCTTGGATCTCAATATTTATCTATGAAAAAATTGTGTAATATAGGTCAAATATAGCCAAATATATTCTTAATTTTCCGAAACATTTAATTGAGTAGTTTTTTTTCCAAAAAATTCCCGAAAATTACCCAAGTTTACAGCGTTCATACTGGTATAGCCCCTTAAGTGTCAGCTTTCGATTTTGTTGAAATTAACATAGGTATGTGATAAAGCATTGAAAAATGTTAGACGGGTCTTTTTTATTGGCGCAAAAACGGCTTTGAGGGGAGGGGGGACTACCCCTTAGAGAAAGGCGTGTCAAGGGGTGATTTTGCAGTTTCACCCATAAGCTGTCCAGCAATCTGAATGAAATGAAGACCAAGATTATTCTAATTTAAAGCGACGAAAAAATGCACTGAGGAAGTAATGAAAAAAAATTAACTTAAGGGGTGACATACCTTTTTTTGATGGGTGGGGTTACCCCTCCTGGAAACCGTTTTTCCGCTGATAAAAAATACGTGTCTAATAGTTTTCCATGCGTTATTTCACATTTGAGTTTCAACAAAATCTAAGGTGGACACTTAAGTGATGTTCCTTGTTAGTGACACAGTGCTGCGACGGTATTTCATCAACGGTTCTATCGCATGAACTGCCAAGCTTTTCGAAAATTATCATTCACTTAAGTTAACAGATTTATAAAAACTGTTGATGCGTACACTAGTGAAATTAATACTGGACAATTTTCAATTTTTTGAAAATTGCGTATTTACTAATCATTTTTACGTGATAATCATGTATATTTTATATTCTTATCAAAGTAGGCTCATCAAGACAAATATTAAGTAGAAACATTATGGATTGAAATGAAATACAGTATGACTTCGACGTAGCAGAATATATATTTTCTGTGCAAATATCAAGAAAACAAATTTCTATCAAAAGTGTTCAGAATTAATCCACTAGTGTAAGATTAATGTCTTTTGATTCTGCGAAATTATAGAAGACCCGTGTAGAAGTTGTCGGGATCCAATTGGATTCCCATACTTGGCCCTGCATTCTGATACGGATTAATGGGTCAACGCGTTGGATCCCCATACCAAAACGTCACGCTGGTACACTGGATTATAATCGGAATTCCCCATTGGGATCTAAAGTACGAATTCGATGTCAATCCTATAGGATTCCCATATTATCGAATCCCACGAATAGAATCCTATAGTGATTTGAATCCTATTTTGATTGGATTTGAATTTTGATAGGATTCAAATTGGATTCGTACTTTGGATTCCATGTTTTGGACTCTTGAATTCGATACGATTCAAGAATCGTATCGGATTCTGTTCGACGATGCAGGAATCCTAGAGGATTCAAATTGGATTCGTACTGAAGATGGATTTCCACATTATCGAAGAGAATCCGATACGATTTTTGAATTATATCGAACACTATAGGATGCAAATTGGATTCGTACTTTGGATCCCACCTATTGGATTCTAGAGTCCGATATGATTCGAGAATTGTATCGGATTCTGTTCGATAGTGTAGGAATCCTATACGATTCAAATTGTATTCTTACTCAAGATGGATTCCCACATTATCGAATCCCACGAACAGAATCCTATAGTGATTCGAATCCTATTTTGATTGGATTTGAATTTTGATAGGATTCAAATTGGATTCGTACTTTGGATTCCATGTTTCGGACTCTCGAATCTGATACGATTCAAGAATCGTATCGGAATCTGTTCGACGATGCAAGAATTCTAGAGGATTCAAATTGGATTCGTACTGAAGATGGATTCCCACATTATCGAAGAGAATCCGATACGATTCTTGAATCATATCGGACACTATAGGATTTAAATTGGATTCGTACTTTGGATCCCACCTATTGGATTCTTGAGTCCGATATGATTCAACAATTATATCGGATTTTGTCCAATATCGCAGGAATCCTATACGATTCAAATTGGATTCTTACTCAAGATGGATTCCCACATTATCGAATCCCACGAACAGAATCCTATAATGATTCGAATCCTATTTTGATTGGATTTGAATTTTGATAAGATTCAAATTGGATTCGTACTTTGGATTCCATGTTTCGGACTCTCGAATCCGATACAATTCAAGAATCGTATCGGATTCTGTTCGACGATGCAGGAATCCTAGAGGATTGAAATTCCCACATTATCGAAGAGAATCCGCCACGATTCTTGAATCGTATCGGACACTATAGGATTCAAATTGGATTCGTACGTTGGATCCCACCTATTGGATTCTTAAATAAGATATGATTCAAGAATTATATCGGATTCTGTTCAATAACGTAGGAATCCTATACGATTCAAGAATCGTATCAGACACTATAGGATTCAAATTGGATTCGTACTTCGGATCCCATCTATTGGATTCTTGAATCCGACACGATTCAAGAACTGTATGGGATTCTGTCCGATAATGTAGGAATCCTATAGGTTTCCAATTGGATTTGTACTCAAGATGGATCCCGACGCATTCTGTACGTTGAGTTTTTTGAATAAAATATATAGATACACAAAATGAGTAGATCTTCAAAAAGTATAAATCTTAGCTTAAAAAGTAAAAATTGCTTAAAAGAGTATATCTTAAAAATCGATTTGCTTCACATAGCTGAACATGTACTTTAATTATATTTTTCAAAGTGTTTTTACTGTACTTTAACAAAACATCACACACCCACACACTCACGAAGCGTGCGGGTTATGTTTCAACACGACAATTTCTTTCTCATGACTTTTCACAAATTTTCGATTACGAACGTGGTAAGAATTCTTAAACGGCAATTGGATCCCAATGAGCACTCCTTATTTGCAGTGTCCCTGACCACGCAAATAGGGAGTGTGCACGGGACCACGAAAGCATATTTTTTTTGGGAGATCCTGCAACCTCCGGTCGAGAATTTCAAATAAAAATTCTCAAACGATGTGAATCGGGAAATAGCACAGGATCCACCTAGATTCTAAAGTGGATTCCTGACGTGCCACGTCTCTATGAAATCCCTATAGGGATGTGGTAGGATCCGTGGACGATCGAACAAATTTCTGCACGTGGATACTCAAAGATGATGGTGACATAGCGTGCATCAATTGGTTTTCACAACAGCGTCTAAACGACGAAACAGATAGGGTGTCTCAAAATGACCTGACATTTTAATTTATTAAGGGGCAACGTGAGTTTGAAAATTTCAAAAAATTAATTAAATTTTTTTATCATCTATCGGTACAATATGTTTAGAATATTCTCCCAAAGTTTTAAGTCAATCGGAGTAAAAGTCTAGGAGAGAGAGCCTGTGGAAATTCCCCCTGTTGGAAAAGACCGGCCGGGAGCGACGCAGGTAATCGCATTTTTCTCAAAACATTATTTTTGAAATCGGTGGACACGATTTCTCAAAAACGAATGCACCGATTTTATTGAAATTTTGCACACTTCTTCATAATAGCATTGACTAGTGATTGAACGAAGCTTTTTTTTCGATTACAACTAATTTTACAAGGTAATAGGTAGTGTAAATAGTCCCAAAAATGGAACTATTTTGCATTCAACACTGCCAAAAATTCAAATTTCAATTTTTAAAATTGATTTTTTAAATTTCAGATAAAGCTATCATGAGTTATCCTGACCACATGGACACTTTTTTTCAGGGGTCTCCGGAAACCAGGTCCCACCGGCTGAATTTCTCAATTTTTTGATAATTAAAAAAAATATAGTTGAAATGTTGCTCTTTTATGTGCTTAACATTTCGAATAAAATAATTTATATATAATATTACAAAAAAATAAAGAAAATATGCTTTGTTTGGCTTCGAAACTCACGTAACCCCTCAAGAAAAAGTATTATTCATTTGAAAAGTACGAACATTTTTATTTTAAGGCTTTAGGCCTCAGTAACGGGTATAAAATAATGTGCGCATTTAACATTTTTTTTTTCGTATGAAAAAGTGATTCGCTCATAAACTTAATTACATATCTATTTAGTATGAATATGCAACTGTTAGAAAATATATATATATATTTTTGATGAACAAAACAGCTGACTACTAATATTTCTTTTTGTTATCTTTTTTTTAGGCGCTCCGCGGCGTGACATTTGGCATCCACAATTTTTTACCTGGAACAAACAACAAAAATTCTCGTCAATCTACATTAGAATACCTAGAGAAGTACGTACGGAATTTAAAAAATATTGTTTCATTCAAAAGTTGTAGGTATTTGAACTTAAGAAATGAATTTTCAGTGAAAAATGTTGTTATAACTGCTCATGAACTGCTCATAAAATGAAAAGTTCACTCATAAACTTAATTACACATCTATTTAGTATTTATATCAAACTGTTAGGAAATATATATATATTTTTTTGATAAACAAAATAGCCGACTACTAATATTTTCTTTTGTTATCTTTTTTTTAGGCGCTCCGCGGCGTGACATATAGCATCCACAATTTTTTACCTAGAACAAAAAACAAAAATTCTCGTCAATCTACATTAGAATACCTAGTACGTACGGAATTTAAAAAATATTGTGTCATTCAAAAGTTGTAGGTATTTGAACTTAAGAAATGACTTTTCAGTGAAAAATTTTGTTATAACTGCTCATGAACTGCTCATAAAATGAAAAGTTTTCGATTAATCAAAAATTCCGTACGTAATTTTCTGCAAAATGCAATTAGGAACATAACTTTTAAATTTGAAGTAACACGAGTGAAAATTGTTGAAGTTATTTGTCACGCCAATTGGAAAAAAGCTGTTTCGAGAAGTTTCGAGTAGTCGGCCATGTTGTACATCGAAAAAAAATATATATATTTTCTAACAGCTTGATATTCATACTAAATAGATGTGTAATTAATTTTTTGAGTGAATAATTTTATCATACGAAAAAAATTGTTAAATTCGCACATTATTTTATACCCGTTACTGTGGCCTGAGGCCTTAATACAGTGTACAAAAATGAAGGTTATGTGTGAAACTTCGTCTGCAATAACTATGCATTAAAAATGCAGCAAATAGCAATTTTTATGCATTGCTCGATCGTCTAATTCTCCATGTCTAAACCTCAATACTTCTCAATGCCAGTTGTCAAAGATACTCTATATTCGCCACAAAAAAAATGGCGCCCACCAAAAAACGTCAGCTCATTTTGTGACACCAGTCGAAGACCCTACAAACACATAGTGGAAAATGAAAAGATTGATTCCACCTGCCCTCAGAATTTTCTCGCTGCACACTGCACGAATTCCCACCTACCGGACACTTGCACCGCAAAAAGCCATCTCCGTCCTTTCTCGTTTTCATGGTCCCATTCCGGTTTTTCGATTCCAAAAAAAAAAACGCCCCGAAGAATATTCTCGTATATCAGGTCCATTGGGATAAGCCCCTGGAGATCGTCGTCAAAGTCCATCGCCGCAAATGTTCGTAACATTTCGTAGCGGCAAATTTCACCGGATTCCATAATACACGTATACGTGGCAGACGTATGCGACCCATCGAGAGACCCTGTCCGAGTTTACGCCTCCGCAATTCCCCGGAGAATTGGGGCCCGTAACATTTTCATGGTTTTCCTTACGAGGAATGAGGGCCGTTTTGGTGCTCTACAACTTTTCACGAGACGTTCATTTTTCCCTAAGTACGTTGCAAGGGACGAGAGGAAGGGAACGAACAAAAAAAAAACAAGGAAAACGCTGAAGCACAGAGGGGTGAAAGTGAGCGTAGTGGGTACGGAAATGTTCTTGAACATCACTACACTACGTACGTACGTGTGGGCTACACAGGGCTGTAGTACACGATGCCGCTGGGGAAAAAGGCGGAATTTTCCGCGAGGCTTATATCCAAGGGACACTCGGCAGGGTCATAAAGCCCAGTGAGACATTTTCTCTTCTGTCTTAGCCTGCATATACATATATACATACATACATACATACATATATATATATATATATATGTGTATATATATATGTATGTATGTATGTATGTATGTATGTATGTATGTATGTGTACGTAAGTTTATGCTTACGTACGTGTATACGTATAGATACACATAACGGTCAGTTTGGGGTAGAAATTTATACTTCCCCAGCAGGGGTGGTTCGCCGTCCAGTCCAAGGCTGGCCTTTCACCAACCTAATCTCCGCGACGTGGATGCCCAGAGCTCGAGACTCTCCTCTGCTTCTGGTTGCCTCTTTCGCCTCACCGCCTCCAACCCTCCCGTCCTGCAGTCGTTCCGTTACCTCACTCAGATCGATAGGGCATTAAAACGCCACGGTTAAAACGGGCTCGGTTGGACTGTGCGGTATATAGCTTGAGGGTCTTCACGTTGCCTTTCCAACGACCAATGTATACGGGCATTTCGCGATCTTGCTACGGCTACTACCACCGGCATTTCCTCCCCCGTATACGTTGCGGAAAACTTATGTACGTTACTAATACGTGGGTTAGACTTGTACCCTACTCCAACCGGTTCTATCTAATGCACGCTGTTCCACCCCCTTTACAAACATCCAAGAGAGAGAGAGAGAGAGAGAGAGAGAGAGAGAGAGAGAGAGAGAGAGAGAGAGAGAGAGAGAGAGAGAGAGAGAGAGAGAGAGAGAGAGAGAGAGAGAGAGAGAGAGAGCGTGGGAAACGAAAGCCTTCTGCTTTAACCGGCCGTACAATCTATCTTCGCAGTGATTTACGTCGTGGATTTTCGGCAACGGATCCTTTTTCTCTGTCTCTCTCTCTCGATCTCTGTGTGTGCTTCGTCTGATGTTGCTCTTTCGCTACCATACTCGTTGTACACGGAGCTTGTTCCTTCGCCTTTCCTTTATGGAAGCTGGGCGAGGGTTCGTTCGGCTGCTAGGAAAAGTTTTGCAGGCTACCGCAGTCACACGTAGACGCGACGGGTCTTGAGGCCGGAGCCGTATTTGGACGGTTCGAAAAATCGTTTTTATTGGTATTGTTGGAATGGATAGATCAACTATTGAAGAATATATTTGCAAAGGCGTAGAGGCTAATTGTGAATACTTTTGATGATAAAAGGACAAAAGCAGATAAGCGATTTATATTTGATATTTACTACTGTGTCCAAAAAATAAGGTGACATTGTATTTACTTCGAAAATTCATTATTTATTTTTCCAAATAAATTTCATCCCCTTCAAAGTAATCCCCTCCCGATGCAATGCACTTATGCCAACGGATTTTCCAATCTTCGAAACACTGATTGTAGTCACTTTCCGGGATGGCCTTCAGTTCCGTCTTCGCTGCGGCTTGAATCTCCTCTATCGTATCAAAACGGTGTCCCCGGAGCGATCTTTTGAGCTTACTGAACAGCCAGAAGTCGCACGGCGCCAGATCAGGTGAATACGGTGGTTGCGGAACGATATGGGTTGAGTTTTTGGCGAAACGTATCCGCAGCAGAAAATTGAGTCCGCAAACAAAATTTAATGCAAATTCTTTGCTCAACAAATTTCGACATCGCAAAAAACGAAAAACTCACTCTTAGCAGCTCACAAAACGACGCGTATCTCAAACCCAAACAAACCCAAACACTAATGAATATTTTGACATGTAAATTTGACATAGATGTCACTGACAGTACTACCAACCTAAAAAAAAAATAATTCTCCAAATCCTTCGACGCGCACAGTTTAAATTCAAATGTCATCTTATTTTTTGGACACAGTAGTATATTTCCTCCTATTGAACACTTTCAAGCACGTTTTCTCCAGTTTTCATGCTCACGATTATTACAAATTGGCGGGCGTGATAGCAAAAAAATTAAACGACCTATTGAATCAAACTGACGTTTATTTTCTTCAGTACGAAAATCTCTTCTGAGTGAATTAAAAAGTATTTTTTAAATAATTTCTATAGCACGCTAAGGCTTTTTTTTAAACACTTTTTTTTCAAACCTCAGAAAAATTATAATTTCACGATTTTTTCAGCTTTTCTTTAATTCACCCAGAAGAAAGATATATGACAATTGATAATTTTATTGGTTTGTTTGTTTCAGTCAAGAATTACGAGCTGCATCTTTCCCGCCGATTGAGCCCTGCAGTGGCACAGCCCAGGAACAGGCTGATAAATTTGCAGTCATTTATTTTTTCATGTTGAACTTTTTTTCATACATTTCAAATATACATGAAAAGCTACCTCAATGTTTACTGAGTTCACTTGTTTTTTCCCTCAACAAAAAATACCCGAAAAACCGCTTTTTTTAACCTTTCAATTCAGGTTCCCGCCTTAAGGCGATCATCCCATGTGAAAGGTCCGAAAAATTTGATTTTTTTCGCTCCAAATGCAAAAAAATGGTTGCGTGTTATGTGGACCCGGTATAGCAGACTAATTGGCAAGTCAGCATTTTCTTTGTGTAAATCGTACTTGAACTTTTAAGGGCGTTTTTCTCAAAACTGTATATTTCAAATTGGCTTTCGTGATATCTCCAAAAGGATTGAACGGATTTCGCTTAAATGTTTATGGTATAGTCAGCACATCTATAGTTCTCACCCGAGCTAGAATATTTCTGACATCTGCCATATTTTTTTTAAGCTGAAAAAGTTAAAAAAAAACACCAAACTTGGAACTTAACTTTTGAAACCCTGCAAAAATTCAAATTTCGATATTTTTACATTACTCCAGTTCCGGCGAAAGGGTCAAATCTACAAACTAAAATGCCGTTTGATTGTTTTTATTTTAGATCAGCAAAACGTCCGGAATCATGGCAGCCGTCAGCCAACTTTTTTTTACACTTAAGTGTGTTCCAAACGGTTTTTAGTTTGGCGTGAGAAAACTACCCCTCTTTGAAGGGTGGTTTCCTCCCTCTAAACTAAAAACCGTTTTTTCTCCCCTACAAAAAAGACATGTCTAATAGTTTTCATCCCTCGTGTCGAGGGGTGATTTTGCAGTTTCACTCACGAACAGTCCACCGATCCGAATGAAACAAAACCAAAATTCTTCTACTTGATGTAATGTAATCAAAAATTCACCATAGAAGTATTGGAATAAATCAAATTAAGGGGTGGAACGCCTTTATTTAAGGGGTGGTTTTGTCCTTTAAAACCTTCTTTCCACCGATACAAAAAAATACGTGTCTAATAGTTTCCAATGCTTTATCACATATGCGAGTTTAAACAAAATAGAAGGCGGAGACGCAAGTGATGTTCCTTGTCAGTATTTTTTCCGGAATCGTGCTTTTTCTCAACCCTCCCGTGATCAAATTCCTGCCACCAGGGTAATTTCTTCCCCATTGGATGTGGTTGCCTGTTGAGCGTAGCTGGCAACTTCATATTCGGCTTGAAATAACTTGGCTTTGATACGAGCATTGGGATATCTATTGGAAAACATACTTGAGCCGGCAAATTGGATACGACCATGATTTCATTACATTTTTCGAACCGATTTTTTTTTCCCAATACGCGGGGAATAATCGAAAACGGCGGGAATGCGTAAAAATAGTGTGGCTTCCACAAATTAATTGTTGAAAGTTAAATTAATTAATAAATACTTCCAAAAATCCACAAATTAATGCTTTCGCACCGTTCCCAAATTTTTTGACCTATTCGGTTTAGTTTTGGAAAAGGCACGCCTCCTTGTTTGGTGATTCATGCGATTGCGGTGGTGTTATGAACTTCGAGAAAAAACCACATTTTTGCAATTTTTTGGAAAGCAGTTTGACGGGACAGAAAAAAATTGCTCTGAATAAAGATTCCAAGGAAAAGTTTTGCTAGACCAGCTGGAATATTATTTGCACGTTCGTCTCTGTAGATTTAGCCAATGCAAAGATTTTTTTGTCTTCCACTGCCCCAGAGTGCAAATACTTGATAACTCAGCAAGATGTAGGAATTGTCGGTATACACATATGTATGTGTAAAAGTGAAGAAAAAAAATGATTACATAGGTACACGATTGCAGGCTCGCGCACGAACCAGAAAAATACTATATTCGTGGGAGCGTGCTGCGCGACATGACAATTCGTTTGTCATATTTTCTTCTACCGTTATTACTTCATTTCCACGGAGCGATACTTTCGTCCCGTACAATTCGATTCTTGGTCGGAAACAAACATTGGAAATTCCGAATTGTAGCTGGGATTGCGTTATTCCTCAACGTCGTCATTATTTTGCTATACGATAATTATATAATTGTCACAATTCTTTTTTGTTTGTCAATTTACGATTTTTTGTTATTATGCACAATAATTGGTACCCTTTTTAAGCTCTGATTTTATGAAAAGCTAATTTCAGAGCTTAGCACAACAAACTGAGAAACCCATAATTTTTTTTTCAATATAGGAAGAATTACAAGTAACAGTGACCAATTTTTGGGAATAACCGACGAATCAGAAATTTATAATCCTCGAATAAAGCAATTAAATAATTCAGTTCGTTTCAATTACTTCAGATTTAATTGAAAAGGTCACATTCATTTTTTTTCATATAGCTCGAGGATTTGATTCGAAATGCAATACTTATTTTTGAAATTCACGATGTCATGTTAATTTTTTTTTAACAATATCATATGAGCCACTTACCGTCTTTTTAACGAACGAAACGAATCCATATCCTTTCGACTTGAAGGTTTGCGGATCCCTAACAACTCTGCAGTCGCTGTAACACAGAAAGAAATAAGCATTTTAGGTTGAACGATTATTGTACAAAATATTATAGTGTGGCAAAGCAATTCACCGATTGTTCCATGCAACGATTAATCCGTTTTTTTTTATTTGCTTGAATCTTTGGTGAATTTAGAAATTTGTCATCTATTTATCAATTTTTGTATCACAGTAAAAAAAATGTTTGGCCACATCTTTGTTGAGATTAACATAGAACTTTAGAGAATGTTAATATAAGGAATTTGTTGACATTATAGAATTTGAATTGAGTCAGCCTGGCTCAATAAAGTATAGTCATTAAAAATAATAACACAATAGTCAGTTTACAGTTTAATCTGCATCAATTACAAAAACATTCAACACATTTTATGAATTGCAGAATTGTCTGATAATTTTTTTAAATTCAAGATGGAAAGATTTTTCATGCACATAGTAAATCATCATTTTATATTTAAACATGTCTGAGAGATTGCAAAAGCCGAGTAAGTTTGGCAATTACGTCCACATTTGGGTTTCAAAGTCAAAGTCGACAAATGTGCAGTAGAAGAAAAAATCGTTGACATCAATTTATATTTGTTGTCAGGTCTGTCTGAAAAAAGATCTGAATTCGAAAGAATGAACATCAAGAGCTATATTCAAAAGCATATCAATGGATCTCGCGATATGTATAACATGGACAAATGGCAGACGGATTGTGTCTTCGTCAGGCCGAAAAATAAGGGAGGGTTTTTCTTTGTTGATGACATTTCGTCTAGGAGGAAAAAGTGTGAGAATCGTCGAGAATTTTTGCAGCTAACGTGGGACTTGTGTCTCGTCAGTCATTTTGGCACGTACCCGATGATCGAAGAGGAGCCTAGAAAGTAAGTATTATCATTACACCCCCTGGCTAAACCGATCTGAGCTTTTGAGGGTAGCAAAGTATTTAAGTGTCGTTGAAGCGAGGTACGAGGGAAAATCCCATCGAAGTCTCTCAACCGTGTCACTCAAGCCGAAGCGAAGCTCCCGGGGATGGTAGGAGAAAAAGAGATGGGGGATAAAAAGCTAGCTCCCTATATAGTGAGAGCTGTAGCATAAGTAATTCCAAGCAAAATCCGATTTTAGGATGATGGCTCGGTTAAACCGAGTTCCGCAAATTCCGATGACAAGAAAAACATCGTTCCATACGTCTCATGCTAGTATAATATAACAACTCTACAGATATGCTACAGTGTTGTCTCATTTTTCCAATCGTAAACGTTAACAAGAAAAATATTCTCGCTACAGTAGATCATTCGAAGTCTTGAATGTTGGTTGTTAGGATTTTTGCGACTCTGGACATTTTCGTCCGTATGATTTCGTTTTCTTAATGTTAAATTCTTAATCAGTAGCACATTTTTGTCATTGCAGTGGAATGTTATGAAAATTGATTAACATCAGCAACAAATTCTTTTTACTCAGACATCACATCGAACCTTGTCTCCTAGTCATTCATTAAAGTCGTTTATCATCGGAAAAAGTATGAAAGTCTATGTATCATCATTTAAGTATATTCCCCTTTTCGCCAAGCGTTGAAAACGAGCATTTTTTTCCTTCACAATCTCTGCATCAATTTCGTTCAAGTATTTAAATAACATGGTACCGAATTGTTTTTTTAAATCTATACCTTCTTCATTGGTTATCTCGTAAAAAATGGATAATGAGGCAATGGAACTACTTGGTAATTGGCGCCCACATTTTTTCATGCCTAAAGTGATAGAGTTCCGTTCGATGCAATTATATAAAAAATTGTCAATTATTATTGAAGCTTCTCTCAACCGCTCTGTGTGCCCTCAAAACGAAGCTTGAAACACAACGGAAGAGTAAAAGGTCGTGAATATTCAAGATTTTGCGCCCTTCTGTGTGTGTTGGGGGTACGCGTTGAAAGGGAGACGGGTTGGTATTCGAGTTTTATCCAGAGAGGGCGAGAGATCTTGTATCACATCGAGAGTCGTTCAACCTGATGGAGGATGGGGTTGGGGTTGGGGGGACTGGCGTCGCTCACTAGGCACTCCTGCCCACGTACTGGAGAACACAGCAGCACAACTCTGTACTATCGTGGATAGTATCCTTTCCTCTTTAAGAGGGCGCTGCCCTTGTCTACATGCTGCTATAGTATCAGCTGTCGGCGAGATACTACCCTGTAAGCATGATGGCAATTCCTTTGCCGTCTGTACTTTGCAGACAGTGGATGATATAGAAAATATATATCCTCGGCCTTCAAACGCGTATCTTACCAATATTTTGCGAACGCGGTGATCAATTTTATTGGTGATATACGGAACTTCGTTGGGGTGAAAAAAATCATTCTGTTCAAGATTGATGTTGAATAACAGGTCCATATTTAAATCGATGTCAATGTTGATATTGATGTCAATATTGATATGGGTGGCAATATTGATATTGACGTTAATATTGATGTTGATGTCAATGTAGATATTGATGTCAATATTGATATGGGTGGGAATATTGATATTGATGTTAACATTGATATTGATGTCAATATAGATATTGATGTCAATATTGATGTTAGAATTGATATTGATGTCAACTTTGATGTTAGTGGCAATATTGATATTAATGTCAATGTTGATAATGATGTCAAAATTGATTTTGACACTAATATTGACATTGATCGACATCAATATTGATATTAATATCAATATAGATATTGATGTCAACATAGATATCGATGTCAATGTAGATATTGATGTCAACATAGCACAGTCAACATGCAAAGTGATACCGGTTCTGTCACTGTTCGCTAAAGTGAGGTTTTAGTGTAGTTAAAAAACCCTTTCTTGTATAGTTTGATACCTACTTATAATCACATTAGCAGATAAATAATAAAAATCGAGTAAAATAATGATTAATGCTAATGAAGTTGTTTCACATTGACTATTGATTAAAAAGCTTCTTTATAAATGTTGAAAGATGTCCCGGGCCAGTTGCCTGTTAAGTGGAAACTAGCACTTTCTCAAGTTCAATATGCCGGATCTAGATGGAAGCTCAGAGATAAACAGATAGAGAACATTTCCAAATTGCATAGATTCCAAGATATATTTCCAGAAAAATCCCAAATTGTATTGATGTTTAGATATCGAACGAAACCACCGCGTGATTCCGACCGTCTTTGGCGAGTTAGTTCCTTGCACCTAGCTCTTCGTTCTATGGACGTAATAGTGACAGCTTTCGGATGCTACGGATTTGGATATCTCAAGCCATACGTAATTCTCCGAGTGTCAGAAGAATATCGACAATTTCAGTGGGAGAGTAATCTGGGCCCGTCCCGACGGATAAGGAAAAAGTCTATTCTCCGATAGAACGTTCTGAATGATCGAACTGAACTTTCCTCCGATCGGAATGATTAGTTGGATTTCGGAGCAATCTGATTTTATCGATGAACACTAGCGTGGCCTCCTTGCATGGCAGAAGTTTAGCGGCTCACCAATACCAAAGGAGTGGAGAACGTACGAAGCATCGCACGAAGAGGAGACGGCGAGAATACGGAAATAGGGCACGGTATTTCCGAAATCTTCAAACTGCTATAAATTTCTTGTTTCTCAAGCCAGATAATTTTTTCCCGATAGATTTATCTCTAAATCCGCGATTTATTGGTGAAATTGAAAATCACCAGGATCTCAGTGCTATCCATGAATTAGCGGATCTCAGCGTTGTTTAAGGGGTTAGGCCCCTCTAGAGATATCAGTGACCGTATACAATAATTTTTTTGAAGCGATTAATTTTAAAATGGCGGCTGTACAGCGTTTATCTCAAAATTGCATTTTTTACGCTCCTCGGGAACAAAACTCAGACAATTTTCAACCGATTCACTTGAAATGTTGAATGTATCTTGAAAAATACATTGTCTATGGAAGTACGTAGGATTTTTTTATATTACATAGTTCATTTGTTATCAACAATTATCTGACGATTTCGTAGATTCGTAGATAATTATCTGACGAAATCGTCAGATAATTGTTAATAACAAATGAACTATGTAATATAAAAAAAAATCCTACGTACTTCCAAAGACAATGTATTTTTCAAGATATATTTAATATTTCAAGTGAAGCGGTTGAAAATTTTCTGAGTTATGTTTCCGGCCAAGTTAAAAAATGCAGTGTTGAGATAAACGCTGCACAGCCGCCATTTTGAAATTAATCGCTTCAAAAAAATTATTGTATACAGTCACTGATATATACGATAAACACCCGTTTTTGTAATCTCGATTTATTTTGTAGTTATTCTGAAAAAAATTTGGAGCGAAAGAAGAATACAATAACGGTGAATGGAAATGTGCCCAGTACATAGTCATTTTTCTTTCGCAATCATAGAATCCGTAACTCCAAATGAGATCCATCTTCAAAGTTCGATAATTTGCGCAACATTTCGCGCTGCGAAGGTTTCCCTTCGCCCTTGTTCTGCAAATTGGAATTTAGGAATCGTAGTTTTTCCATCAAGAGATCAAGAGAGGTAGAGAACGAGAGCAGACTGACAATGTAACGATGAACTCATCACTTCGTGACTGCTTCGCTAGTCAACGGCATCTGAACCCGCATGTAAAGGGCGATATCATTATCATAAAACATCCACATCCATGACCAGGTTGGATATTAGGAGGAACAAGCAGGGAGAGGCGTTCCTCCAAAAGTTGTTCGAGGATCGGTCTTGTCCGTCTACCAAATGGAGGGATGGAAGATAGGGAGAACATCATTGGAGTATTAGGACACACGGATTTCATTGTCATCGTGAGGAGCGTAGAAATCATTGGTGAATGGTAATTAGCGCGATCAATCAAAACACGTTGAAGGCTCTGGCACTGTATAGTTCGATAGCGACGGAATTCAAGCGAAAGGAGAATGATATAACTACATGTATACATGAATGGCCACACATACATGGTAAAGCGCAGCTACGTAGTTGAAAGCAGAAGCGAGAAAATGGAAGCTAGTGTGAATAAGTGCTCGGAGGACGTGTATTCATGGATGTTTGGATCGATGAAAACACCGTGGGGTCATGAAGCGGGCGAACCATATACGGGGATTAGAAGCCTTCGCTATAGTTCCGCATTGTTGAGTAATGGTCAATACAAGTTAGGCGTGGAACACGCCAATGGCACATGCCACTGCCCTTATCCAAAGTCATCCCGTTTCCACCACTTCAGCCTTCTGGCACTTCCGCGTGTTTCACCGCTTTAACTTCGTTCCTCTCAGAGACTGTGGAAAACCCCCTGCTGAGTCCTTCAGCCTGTACACCTGCACATTCAATCCTGTATCACCGATACCACAGCACAGGCTTTCCTCCATCCTCTGTATATCCTGGAATTACCATTTCCGCTTCCTCCTCTCCTCACTTCCCCTTCTCCCTTCAACAGTTTCCATCGCAATGTCGTTTATGGAACAACAATTTCATACGTTTATTTTCGGAACTCCCAATGTGTGGCCGTACACATGCACGTGCGAAACGACCAGAATCATAGATTAATAAACGGTTTATCGACACGATAAATCTCGGAGAATATAATTCGAACTTCCCGTATCTCATTTCCGTTCAACTTTCGCACAACCTATGGGTGTCTCGTCTACACATGTATCAGCCGCGCGTCGCGTCCTTTTCCCTCGCTGTCTTTTTCGAACACACTGCTTCATTGTATTCATCCTCTCTTCACATACTCCCTACGAGATCCTCGCGTTTGCCTTGACTTTGCAGCTGTTTCATAATAGCGAATATGGAAGTTCTCGGTCAGCTGTTTTTACGATCGAAGCTCTCGTGCTGATGATCAACAAATATTCCGACCAATCGTTCTTTAACGACTGCCGTGTCATCCAGAAGCAATTAGCCACTTAGCTGCACTTCAGCTTGTAAAAGACATTCCATTGCAGTGCATAAATATACGATCGAGATTTGATGCTAATCAACTGCAATTCAAGTGGTGACCTGGAATCTTGCCCTCCCTGCGATACCTGCTGAATTCATCAGTGGCGTTGAATCGGTATTCCAAAGGAAAAGCTGAAAGAGCAGTAGACTGTAAAATGTGAAACATGAATGTGTGGAGACAAAGATGTGGTTGGCGAAGATGCTCGCCAGATAGATCGTCCTCCATGGTCGTCTACCAGGTTGCGGACGGTACAGGAAGAACGCGAGGTGCGACGACACGGTGGACTAACTTGCAGAAAGGACGAACGAGAGGAAAAAAAAGTTAAAAAAAAAGACAGAGCACGGCAGGGGAGAAGGGTTGGTGGAAAAAGTCACATACAGTTGATGCAACTTTTTCCCGTGCCAAGGGTGATGAAGCCCAGTTATATGGGACAGCAGTAGAATCCATGGACGACGGGCGAGGCGGCAAAAGTGTTCTGCAAAACGCTTGAAGTATTGGAGCTGCGAAGTCTAAGACTTTTGGTCTTCTCGGGAAAGTCGATGGTGTGAGAAGTAGGAAGATGACGTGAGAGGGTCGTAGATCGTCAAGGGAACAACGAGTGAGAAAGAGAGAAAAACTGCAATAGATGGAGGCAAGACGATGTGGAGTGCCAAGTCAAAGCTCCAATTGGCAAAATCGCGTATCGTCATGCCCGCATCCGACGTTTGGTCTTATGTACCAACGACAAGCGAGTGGTACTGGAAAATCCACGGACTTTCGAAGCTTCCACCACCTTCCCATATGCCTTGACTATTTTATCTCCCTCGCTATCTACATCTCCTCCCAGTCCTCCAGGTGCACGTTTTTAAATCCAATCTACTTTTCCTTGCAGACCTCACTTCTTCGAATATGTTATCTTTCCGGTCTTTTGCCTCTTTTGCGATTCTCTGCATTTTTACAACCAAGACGCCGCTGCTCCTCTCATCGTTTCCGCATCGATGCACTCCTTTGGACTTCTCTCGTTGATCGGTTCATCTTGTCCTTTCGCTTCTGGCATAATTTACACGCCCGGGTCACGATTCCATGTACATATGTATGCAATCTTGACTTTTGGCAGGGGTGGCACGGGGCTGTGACCATGGAGCACCCGATGCCGCGAATAGCCCAAACTCATTAATTATGTTGGCATAGCAGGCCGCGCCAGCTAGATCATCGGATGGGAGAGTACAAAAGAGAGCCGGAGAGGATGGAAAGGATGAAAAAAGCGCTCGTCAGCGGTAAAATCTTTGTGCTTAAAAATCTCGCGGTTGAATCGGATAAGAAGGAGATCTCGATGAGCCGCAGGAAGGAGACGGTCGACATAAAGAGATGGAAAAAAAGAGGGAAAGGTGGATGACGGGCCAAGGAAGCTTCAACCACTGACTCTACTCGTCCAGAGAAGACTTTGTTCGCGATAGAAAGGAGGGAGAGTGAGCATTATGAGAGAATTATAGCATAGCTACACGGAGCTTGATTTCGAGTTAAGCAAAAGCTACAGCTGAAAAATTTCAGCCTTCTGAAAGGGGAAGACGGAAATCAGGTAGAGGGATGGGAGCCTCATCAATCTGCTTTCCAATAACGCCTCCAAGACGTCACTCAGGAACTGTGACCTCAGCGGTCCTAGCTTGGTCGTATGAATACTCACCCACATAGACACAGGCACTAGAGTTGTGCGCTCTTCTTTGATCCATCCAGGGATCTCGAATATCCTTCTTTCCTTGTTTTCAGCGTTTGGGTCCTAATATTTTCGTAGCAATTGCGAGTAAAATAAAACATTCTTCACATTGTGTTATAAATACTTCTGTCTAAAGTCTTGGTCTTTTTCTTTGTTGTCGACTAGTAATAGCAGAGTTATTTCGATGGAACATCTTTTTCAAAGCAGCTTTTGTCTTTAATTTCGAACAGAACGCAGACAATACATCTTTTGATGATAACATTTCGCGTAACTTTCCAAGAACCCAAAGCATTCCTTTAAAATACCAGTTTTCTTTGCTTCGTAGTTGAACATTCTGTGAATACAGTAGCGAAAAGGAAAAGAAGTTCGAAACCACAATATTCGTAATGATAGTAGAAGTGTTCAGGTATCTCCAATCTGCGCCTTTCTTTCGCATTATGGTAAAGCCACGAAGAGACTGAAGAAGAAAGAGAAAGCTCGGTCTGTACAGAGAAATTGAGTGAAACCGGAAGCTGAGATGGAGAAATGGCCGGTCTGCAAAAGCTCGGTAAGACCAATGTACGGAATTATAGAGAAAGAGAGAGAGAGAGAGAGAGAGAGCGAGAGAGAGAGAGAGAGAGAGAGAAAGGGAAAAAGATGTAGCGATAGGGTCGATGGCCGCACGGGAGGGGAGGGGTCTTTGAATTTGTTTACCGTTCACCAAGTGCAGCAACCAGCACTCCATCGAAAGTTCGCTGTGCGATATCGTACAAGCTTCGCGCGAGTGTCCGGCTACTCCTTTCCTTCGTTTGAGAGCGATGTATATATATGTGTGTGTGTGTGTGTGTGTGTGTGTGTGTGTGCGCGCGCGCGCGCGCGCGCGCGCGTGTGTGTGTGTGTGTGTGTCTGTGAGTGTGTATAGAGAGGAAGACAGACAGAGAGAGATGAGCCTCTTCAAAGCTACAGGAGTGTTGTCAGACAAGAACAAAACGGCGCAGTAGATACAGCCGAGCCATGCTCAGACACGCGGATTACAGTATACGATATGCTATCTGGACACGCGTGTGCCTTGCTACGTACCAGAGAACTTATACATTTTATTAAGGGGGGTGGGGGAACCTTTAGGCGAGGAAACATTTTTCTGATTTTCATAATTTTTTTCAAGAAAACATTTATTCACCATCTTTCCGACATAGGATGTGTTTTATTACTACTTTTGGTTGTTAAATGGTATTTAAAAAAAAATAATCTTTAGAAATGGCGGTGGTGTGGCACGGTCTTCTGAACTGCATTTTCAAAACTGGCGAGGAGTATAGTGAAAAAACGAATCAACAGATTCTTAGGAAATTTGGTATAAATCTCTTTAACCTTATCGTCTAAAACATTACCGTAAATGTTTTTGGAAATAAAAAAATGTTTTTTTTTTGCAAAATGTAGGTATTTTTTTCGGGAAATTCAAACTTCTTTTTTCATAGCATAGCATTTCATCGATTTTCAACATTTTTCACTTTTTTGGGTTCATATCTCGGAATCTCCGTTCGTTTTTTTTTAGATTAACCCTGCCGATGCTACGTGTCACGGTGTCTGACAAAATCCGCCGCAACCCGTTTAGAAGACCATGCCATACCTCCGCAATTTTTAAAGATTAATGAAAAAATACTATATAAAAGCCAAAAGTAGTAATAAAACATACCCTAAGTGCCAAAAATGGCAAAGAAAACTTTCCTTAAAAAAAGCATGAAAAGCAGAAATTTTTCCTCATCTAAAGGTATCTTCCCCTTAAATGTTGTGTATGGGTGTGTATTTATATATATATATATATATATATATATATATATATATATATATCCCGAGTTCCAACGTATACCCTTATGCGGGGCGTTTTAGGTTTCGTGTTCTTCCAAATCAACAACATCCTTTAGAGCCAAGTACGGTATTGTAGTCGGAACGATCATAACTACTGTGCTGTACGAAATTACGTGCATCAACCAGGCTTTAGCAGTCATTCCACGAGTACAATGGTCCGTGCGGTACACATTGACGAGTGCCATCTTGCCGACACGCACATTGGAATTTCCTTGTCCATATGACAATCTCTGTGACATCATTTCGAGTAAAAGCACAGAATTGTTGTAATCAAAGCTATGGTTGCCATTAATGGCCGTAAGAGTATCTGCTGTAACAACGGGGGAGGGAGTTACTGTTTTACTGAACGTATGTAGTCATTCAACAATTTGAGAAGGCGTCCATTTGCGATCCAATGCTATATCCATTTTTTGGGAAAACAGAACTATAGGAAAATTTCAACGCATTTGATGCAATGGATGTTGTACGTGTAAAAATCAATGTATTTTGGAAATAATTTTTTCAAGAGTTCATTCTATTGTTCAAGGAATTTTTAGATTTTATTTTGGGGTATTTGAATGAAAATTTAAATGAGTGAAAAATAAACAAAAAAAGTTTCAATAAAATAAATCAAGAAAAATCAATGAAAGTTCTATCAGAAATCTTGTCGGGAATGCCGTAAGAGTTGGATGTGAAATTATCTTAAAAATTAAAAAATTGAAAACAAAACATTGTCATTGAGATCAGCGCGTTTCTTCACAAATACTCTGACGTAATTTCAAGATATTGGACATAGTATGTCGTAATACCATAATGGTATACATGTGAAAAATAATATTTTGTCGAAATCATTGTGATTTGATATTTTGATTTACGACATTCTTAAATTTCACATTGAGATACTTTCATAGCGAGCCAGTAGCTATAATTGAATTACACGACACACTAAAAACGAAATATTCAATCTGATTCAATGAAACAAGTCAATCTGTGCATCCTCCTTGATAAAAAAATACATTCCGTGAACTTCGGTATGCTAGTTACAAATAAAATCATTCAAGTTTCATTTTAATTTGATAAAATGTGATTTATCAACGGAGTTCGAGCTGCATATTTGTTCCCTTCCCAATTAAAAACCATTCGTAGATTTTTAATTTATCACTTATCGATTAAACTTTGGTTGAAGTTACGGCATACAAGTATACAGGGAAGGTCGATGCAAAGCTTTAAGGGGGTGACAGGTCACCTCGTTAGGAACATATCTAACCTACGTTACCTTAGTCAAATAGGTTTATATCATGCATATTGATACAAAAGTTGTTAAACGTAATAAACACATTTGCGAAAAAAATTAATGTTTTTATGTAACTCAAACAAACTTTAAACGCGTTTTTGTCAAAACAACGTTTTTCCACGGCTTGTTGATAAAATCTTCGAAACTACCGAATGGATCCTTATAAAACTTTAACTACATATTCTTGACAACTACAGCTATAGCGCATATCGAGAATTTAAAAAAATTTTGATTACTTTTTTTTTGCCAAAAACGGTGAAAACAAACACGTTTTTTTTTTCAAAAAATGTCCGCCATTTTGTTATTTATGCATACATAAAGAATCGTATGATATGCGCTATAGCCATTAATATAGTGAATTAGAAACCGTTTCATTTCTTTTGTTTCGGGAGATCCATCTCCGAGATTTCATCAACAGCGCAGACCTACAATTTTTTTAGGACATTTTTTCACTACCATTTTCGCCTATAAATAGTAACATAAATAAATATATTTTTTTAAATGTATTTTGAAAGTGTATTTTTTAAGTGTAACAACTTTTATATCAATATCTATAATATAAACCTATCAAAATGATTCATGAAGTCTTTTTTAGCGTCTAAAGTGAGAAGAGCCTTTAATGCTATTGAAAAAAAAACATAATTAAGGGCGTGCTATTCTCGAAAAAAATAGCATTAAGGGGGTGTTATTTTTGAAAAAAAATAGCATTGCCATATGAGGTTAACGAGTTAGTACCTAATTTTGGGAAATTTTCCAAAAATCATACTTACCATGATAACTCGAAATCCTTAGTCATTGGACTAAGATAACCTAGGTTAGATATGTTCCTAACAATGTGACCTATCACCCCTTTAAGGCTTGGCCTCGACCTTCCAAACACCCTGTATAAAAATACAGGATGGGAATTGCACGACATTCTGGTAAGGGGCAGTACTTCGACTTTTCGTGTCATGCCATATTCACTGCGACACGGTCGTACCATGCTACAGTTTTCAGTGAGGGACGTACTCGAGAATTTTTTTAATGCCAAAAATATCCACGTCGGGAAAAACCGAATGGCCCGCTAGTCAAAGCGTTGCTTTCTCTCTTCATCACTCTGTCCTTTCTTTTATCAGGTTTACCTCGGTCGCTAATGGCACCGTCGAGCATTTTATTTCTAGTTGCACGGAGGTGCTCTGTGCCTCGGGATACCAACGGTGCGCTCTTTACTCACGAATTCCGAGGCTAGCCAGGTATACGAACTGTATCTCTCCTATTTTCCCTTTTATGCCCATTTTTAACAAACCTACTCTCCATCTCTTCGCCACTATCTATGCTTCTGCTCAAGTCCCGCTGTGTTGTAAAACGTAGTTGAAGAAATGCATTCGTAAATATGCCTCTCTTTCTCCCTTGCTCTTCCTCCTTTCCACCTTCCCTCGTGCCGTATGCATATAGATATATAGAAGAAAGGTGCAACTTGAGATAGGTGGAGGAAGTAACGGGGTCGCAGCAGGTAGCCGCGAGTTTCCATGCGATCACATCTCACCTCCAACCACTTTCTCTCTCGAGCCCTCGTCCTCTCCAGCCTCTTCATCCAAGGCACTCGCGAGCGTTACTTTCGGGGCTGAACCTCACGAAGATACATCAATGAGTCGAGATAAAGTAGACTCATTAACGTCCGCGAAATGTGGAGTGTCCTTCGCAACGGGACCCGTGACTCGAGCAGAAATTTCTTCGGGACTCCCCAAATCCTACCAAATCCCCATGGGGATTTGATAGAGACGCCGCAGGTAGGGAGTTATCATTGGAATCCAAGTGGATTTCACGCTTTTTCGCGATTGATGTCGTTTGATAATGTTGACATTGAAAATGCTTTTAAAACTGTATGTTTGTTGTGGTCTGAGTTAGATGGATGTCACACGAAAGGAACCACACTCCACTGCCACTATGTTAGAGTAGAGTGGGGGGAGCAGCTCCCCCCACTTGCTGAATGCCTGTGATTGGTTGAATAATGCCCTCTCCACATCCATTTTTAATCTTGTTATTAATTAACAAGTTATTTTACAAATATATTACAAAAATGATAGAAGTATTATTATACAAAGAAACTCAAAAAAACCCAAAAGTAATTATATTGTACTCAATTATATATCTCAATGCATCAATATACTTTGAAAAAGAATAAAAACCAACTCATATTATTTACATGTACCTATTTTTTATTACCCGAAAAGTCTAATTACATTTTCAATGCCATGAAATAGTTGCACTCTGGGTAATATCTGTAGATTTTTCATTTAAAACTCTAAACTGGAATTAATTGGATTTCTCGAAAAAAATATCCTTTCGTGATTCCGTACACAGATTTGTTGGCGCGTCTCGAGATGCACCCACAACTCTATGGGGATTTGTCAGGGAATCGAAAATATACGAAAAGTCAGGAGAAAGAACTTGGCATCTTCAGTGATATGATTCAACTCGATTTTTAACTCTACGTTGACACACTGGATCATGTTGACATGGACGAATTTGAAATAATATGCTCACTTCCCCAAAATTGGGGTTTTCAATCATTTTTTTTAACAATTCAATTTTATACTTTCCAAGTTTCCATTATGCAAACGTATTGAGAATTGTTTAAAGTGTATGCCTGATTAGAAAAATAAAAATAAAAGCCAACAGCACGGTCTTCAATGGCAGGTGGTTCAAGTACTATCTAGGTCAAATTGACCCAGTATGTTAAAATCGTGGCCAAATATAAGTTTATCAACGAAGATATACTTTTTAACGTGATTTCTACTTATTTAAGATCCACTCAATTTATATATATATATATATATATATATATATATATGTGTGTGTGTGTGTGTGTGTGTGTGTTTTGTCGAAAAAATTCAACGTATAGAATGCGATGGGATCCATGAAGAATGGTGTTGGATTCTTTTCGATAACGTGGCAACCCCTTAGGATTCGAATTGGATTCCAATGGGGAATCCCGTTTCGAATTCAATATTCGAGGTTGACGTTTTACTATAGAGGATCAATGCTATGATCCATTGGATCCCTATCAGGAAGTAGGGACAAGTATGTGAATCCAATTGGAACTCCACGACGATTTCTGCACAGGACCATCCAAAGTAATTGCTTAAGGAGGTTGGAGCGATTCAGTTGAGTCAAATGACGGTTTATTCATTTTTTTCTTCAATGAACCTCAAAAAAATGCATACGAGGTACAGATTTATTCTGTTTATGCTAATTATTTTACATATATAATTAAAAGGCAAAATTATGCATTTTTATATTTTTATTACATAAAGTAGAAAAACTTTTGTGTTACTAGCAACTTGAAAAAGTATGACATTATCGATGATTATTATGAAAAAACTACGACAACGAATGTTTTATATAATTCACAATAAAATTTTGAGTAATTTATCATTATGCCTATTCATAGTTACGTCACGAGATTATAGGCCATATAGGATTATATGGTTTACGATGGGCAAGATGAGGATTTTTTTTTCTAAATGTTTACAAAGGTTCAGTTTTCGTTAATCCGTTGTTACAAATGGTTTATCTTGATGTTAAATAACAAAAAAATTACATAACCTTTAGTGTGAAAGTCTTGCCCATCTAATCGCACGTTAAATTACATACATTAAACTATTTTTTTATCTATTTGGTGTTCGGTGGTGAAAAAAGTTCAAAAAAATCGTAAACACTCAGTATAGTCTAAACAATAACATGTATTTTTTTATTAAATTTAAACTTGGATTGTGGCTAACGCTCCAACCTCCTTAACGTAACTTCGTTTCGTTTTTCATACGCACGCCTCGTAGCCTGCAGTAATTGTAGTTGAACGAGAACTCGTAAAGCCAAAGCAGAAGGCACGTTGTTCTATTTGGGAAGATTGGAAAATGAAAAATGGTATGCTTTGGGAACAAATGCGGCCATTACTTGATTTTTATATTCCGGCTCATTCCGATCCATCTTCGTAGCGAATACATCATGGTTTTCGTTTTTTCACTTCCCAAATGGCAGTTCGAAACGTGCCTGTGCGACCACTGCAAAATTTGATTCGTCCGAGCGTAAGACCGTCGATCAATCCTCGAGCGTATAACATCGATGATTCACCTTGGGGCATTTTCTCTTCATCATCATGTGACTAAATTATTCATCGCCGGTCGAGATGTAATTCCTGCGCCTTAGCTGCAGTCTTCTTGCTTCCCTATATACGTAGAGAGGCGCTGCGTCACGTCCCTCTGTAGTTCGAGGAGCAACCCAAATCCAGTCCGATTCGTACACCATCGCGGCTCCATCCAGCTCTCCGTGCTCTATACGTTTGTGCAGCTTCCACCGCCCTCTTCATTTACTCGCTGTAGCAACGTGAATTATGCGTTCATGTCGAGGTGTGCCGGAGGGCGCGATTGAAATAGTTCAAGTTGGCAAATTTTACTCGGGATTAGATGGACTTGCTTCCAGGTCGGGAAAAGAGAAAGAGAATCCCCGGAGGCAGTGAGTTCCGCTCTCCTGTATTACTTTTCTCTCTCTTTCTCGCCCACCCTCTTGCTCTTTCCTTTCATACGTTGCACCCAGCACCAGGGCACGGGGGATTTACAGACAAATGAATAAATCGCACGAGGGAAAGAGAGAAAAGTTTTGAGACAGTGAAAGAGTTGTGCATTCATGCAAAACATAGAGCAAGAAAGGAGGGAACGTCTACACACACCTATACCCACATGCATCTACACACACACACCCACACCTACACACCTACAAATACACAACTACACACACACACACACACACACACACACACACACACACACACACACACACACACACACACACACACACACACACACACACACACACGCGTGATCATACACACCATCACACACACTCGCGCGATCACACACACCATCACACCCGCGCGATCATACACCATCACACACACCCGCGCGATCACACACACCATCACACACACACACACACCCGCTTGATCACACAGACCATCCCACATACACACACACACACCCGCTTGATCACATACACCATCACATACACACACCCGCGTGATCACCCACACACCATCACAAACACCCGCGCTATCACACACACACACACACACACACACACCCGCGCAATCACACACACCCGCGCAATCACACACACACACACACACACACACACACACACACACACACACACACACACACACACACACACACGCGCGCCTACAAACACACACCCACACACCTACAAACACACACCCACACACCTACAAACACATACCTACACACACACGCGCGCGCGCACACACACACACGCACACACACACACACACACACACACACACACACACCTACACACCTACAAACACACAACTACACACCTATACACGCACACATACACCGACAAACACATACCCACACACCTACAAACACACACCTATACACACACGCAACTATATACACAGACACACCTATATATGCACACCTACACACCTACAAACACACAACTATACACACCCACACACCTACAAACACACACCCACGCACCTACAAACACACACCCACACACCTACACACCAACATACACCTACACACCTACGCACACACACCCACACACACACACACACCTGCGCGCACACACACCTACACATACACACACACCTCCGCACGCGTGCGTGGGTGAAAGTCCGTGCGTTTTATACTCGATCACGCCTCAACGATCGAATGGATTTTGATAAAATTTCGCACGCAGGTAGATTATGAACAAAGCGTAACACGTACACTACTTTTCATCCTGACCAATCTGACTGCTCCGAATGCGACGAAATTTTCTTTCACGTTTGCCATATCATCACGTCTGTCCTACTAGTCAGAAACGACGAATAATGTAAGGCAATTGGAGTCGTAAGATAAGTGATAATTAACGATGATAATAAAATAAAAGAAATGATAAAATTGTTAAATAATGATATGGCAATTAATTGCTTAGGATCCCGTCACACATGTTTGATTAATGAGAGCCACAGCGGCAGACCGAAGAATAAGAAAGAATATATTCCACAAAAAATCACGTCTGAAAGACACGACTCATCGAAATCGAATTTGGCATGCAGGTGGTGTATCAGCCGAAGTATCACAATGCATTCGTTCTATCCTGATGGATCCTTTGCTATGAAGTGACTATCGATTTTGGGAAAGCAGCCTCAGCAATCAAGATCACTTGCAATAAAATCTCTGGGTTTATTTATTACTCAATCACGCCTGGCTAAAGTTGGAGGTGGATGAAATTTTTCATGCAAGTAGGCTATGACCCGAAGTGACACATGGGTTGCTTTTTATCCCGATCTTCGTATTCGCGATTTGCACACGGGCGGCGGGTAAAAGCTTGTGTGTGTCTATGTAAATATCAAAAAAGGAAAAAAGACGTAAAAAGAGAGGAAGAGGAATGACAGAGAAGTGGGAGGGGGGGAAGTAAGTGGAACGGAACACTATATAGCGCAGGGTAGAAGAAAGCACGCAGATTCACGTAGACGGTTTAGTACACGAGAAAGGTTTGGCATGTGTTTTCGCTTCTGCTGGTAGATATTACGCCACTGGGCTGGCTCGGATCCCCCGCGGGATACAACTTTGCTCGCGGCTTCGAATGCATTTATTTGAATCTTGATACTAAGAATTTATTCCCCGCTTGCACCTTCTGTGTATGTATGAATATGTGTATATATTGCTTGTCTCATTTTCTAGGATCCCGTACGAGGAACTACACACGGATTGCACGCGCATTCTCACGTTATTTCGTTTCTATTGGTAGAGAGCTCCCGGGAGGCCGATATTTCCGTGCTTTTTCGTTTTTCCGTACCACCTGCCATACAATAGATACGCTTACCAGGTACCTGCGGGTGTACTATTGCGGATGTACAGGAGAAACCGAACTTTCTTGCGTTTCGTTCTTCATCGAAATTCCTGCGTCATTTCTTTGGGACAACGGTGTGGCCACAAACTCTTTTGCGGTGGTATTTTTTATGGTATTCCTGGATCAATGGCAAAGTGGTAGAAATTGGTTTATTTAGGATTTTCTGAATGCAGGTTCGAACGGTCGGACTCCGGGATAAAAATTGTTGCACCGTTCAAGAGGCTTATCCTTTTGGACGAAGAAACTTTTGCAATTTTATTTTAACAATTCGTATATGGTATGTTATGTCTTCTCTTTTTTTTCTATACTTAATATTATGCTCCAACAAGTCTTTCGTCTGTTACTACAAATTCGGAAATTGACTGAGAATATTTTGCCACGTCGAGATTGTTTCGGTTTATTCCGAAAAAAACTCTTGAAGCTCATAAATTGATTAAGGAGAGGTATACACGTAGATGATCGAGGTCGAACATTCCGTCGATCGTAGAAGACCTACGCTATGGGCCTGGTATCGATGATTCCATGTAAGTCGACAAATTTCACGATTTATTCATTCCCAAATTTTCAAACGCGTTTTTCTCAAAACCACGTTTTTCAAATCGGTACCCAAAATTTCTCGAAAACCAATGAACCGATTGCCTTGAGGTTTTTTATGGTTATTCTATACACCATTATCTAGTACTTGTCATAGGATTTTTTTTCCCCGTTACTTATTTTTTGTTTTATAGGCAAAATAATAACTAATTTTTGGCCCAAAAATCACTATTTATGTTCAAACGTCCGCCATTTTGTCATAAATCGATATTTTCAAAATCGGCTATGACAAGTACTAGATTATAGTATCTAATTTAATAATCTTTTTGGTTTTTTTTATCAGATGATTTTTGAAGAAACGCCAGTGGGTACCGCAGACGCAGATTTTTTTACGACCCTCCAAGGATCATACAATATTCTTGTATATTTTTGATATTTTTAAATAAAGAAAATTAAACATATTTTTGAATGTATATACTTTTAGATAATTAAAATCCCAATACGAAATTTCAAATAGTTTTCCTTGAAGAAATCACAAAAATGACATTTTTTCCGGCTCCTAGGTGTATATCTCCCCTTAAGGCCTCTGGCCACTCTAGAGGCCGAAAAAATAGGCTTTTTGGGGATTTTTTTTCTTCAGAAAAACTACAAAATAAATCGAAATTACAAAAAAGGACGTTTATCATACATATCATTGACTGTATACAATAATTTTTTGAAGCGATTAATTTCAAAATGGCGGCTGTGCAGCGTTTATCTCAAAACTGCATTTTTAAAGTTGGTAATACTTATTGAAATGTTGAATAAATCTTGAAAAATACATTGTCTATGGAAGTACGTAGGATTTTTTGTTTATATTGCATAGTTCATTTGTTATTAACACTTATCTGATGATTTTTTAGGGAAACTTTTCACTTCCCACTTTAGAAGTGCGCCATTTGGCCAAAAATCAATATATCGAAAAAATCCTACGTACTTCTATAGCAGTTATTATATGTAATCGAAACAAATTCATTGGCTCATTATAATTCAAAAATTACACGAGCTGTTTGTCCGGCCGTGGACCTTGGAAAAACGGAGAAGTCATCGCAAAAATGATGCACAGCCGCCATTTTGACATCAATCGCTTAAAAAAATTATTGTATAGTCACTGATATGTATGATAAACACCCTTTTTTGTAATCTGGATTTATTTTGTAGTTTTTCTGAAAATAAAAAATCTCAAAAAGCCTATTATTTCGGCCTCTAGAGTGGCCTTACCCCTTAACGGACTACATCTACCTGAGTAGGCAAAAAATTGCTTCTAAAAATAAAAAAAATATTTTTCTATCAATAGTATCACCTTTAAGCTGAATTCCCTGAAAATTTCATTGAATTATTTTTTAAATGTAATGGCCTACTGCTTATTCAACTATTACAGGTAGCAGCGCCATCCTTCAAAATTTAAACGCGTTTTTCCCGAAACACTGTATTCAAAGTCGGTGGACACGATATCTCGAGAACCACTTGACGAATTGTTTCCAAATTCACAGGAGATACGATGGAAAACATTTAAAGGTCACTGACGATCTCACTTTTTCAAAATCGATTTTTTTTCCTCAATAATTAGGTAAAAGTGACGGCTTTTTCCATAGATTTTGCATGCTCGAGTTCCAATTCGTCGTCACGTTGTTGAAAAAAATGAGTGAAAAAATCGCCGATCGTCAACGACTCGTATTTATTGTTAAATTGAACAACCTGTTTGGTTTTTAGATTTCAGATGGACCGTTTGAGCTGGAGAGTGTCCACCGCCAAACGCCGCGAAAAAATGTCATCATTTGTCGGCGGCTACGTTTTTGTTGTTTTTCTTTATTTTTTGATGATTTTTTTAAGCTCTCAATATATGTACCTTTGCTTTAAAAAATATGCGTTTCTCTTCGCCAACTGTTTCCCGGAAAAAAAATGGAATTTAGTCATTTTTATCGGGCCTCTAGGTAGATGTAACCCCTTAAAAATCCCTAAAAGGCTACGTATATATTTGAGAAATTTTCGAGGTCTTTTGAGTTCCTGCTGATGTACATTGACTAGATTTTTTTTGGCTGCTTCGACTGCCTTTTTCCCCCTTTGTCACTCCTCCCTCTACGCCTCTTTCTTGTAATCCATCCTGCGTTTCCGGTACCAGTAGACCTATGTATGCACTATTTGTCCACAGTCTGGGAAGACAAACGTCCAGTCCCGGCCGGATTTTCCATTTCGCATGTGGCACGTAAAAATTGATCTACTGTTACATTCGTCTTTTTGGCCCTGGTCTAATTCTGGTTTTCCATTGGAAGTTTGCAATGTCGTGCCATTATTGGAAGCATTAATGCTCGCGGTGGGACGTTCGATCCTAGTAATGATGCGATCACGAGTGTGTGTACTAGTTTATTCAACATAAGGTATGTACTCGTACGATCGCGTATATGGGAAATATGCCGTGTGCATTAACGTTAGTCGTATGCAAACACGCGGTACCAAGTCACGCGGTGTATTGACGACCATATTTGCGTGCGTGGGGCGTGCACGTCCGCTTGTATACTTTGTATCGTATATTGATGTGAGCTTACACGAAACATCGGTACTGCCGTTTGAAAGCTTATTTTTCGTACGGACACAACGGATGTGAAGAAAAAAAAGTAATTCATTCGTTATATATATAAATATATATACATACATACATATACATATATACATACATATATGTATATATATATATATATATATATATGTATATATATGTGTGTGTGTGTGTGTGTGTGTGTGTGTGTGTGTGTGTGTGTGTGTGTGTGTGTGTGTGTGTGTGTGTGTGTATATATACATACACATTACAGACATTAAAGGAAAAGTAAAATTTCAAAGAAATTCATTGATTGATGAAAAATTTCATTGATTTTTTAATTTGGGTAAAAAAATGTTCAAGCAACACGCTCGGCATAAATCTAAGAAATAGCGCGGGGCAAACATTTTCTACATTGTTTTTTTTTTTCAAAATCGTCCACGGGCTCAAAAAAATAAAAGTGTTCCTTTAATTTTTGACAAAACTTTCACGCTTCGGTAAAAAATAACGATTCAGCCGATCAATTTTAAATTGTGGGGGCTCTTTGGGCATGTATTGAACTAAAAAAAGCCTAGAAACATGACTTATTTTTGCAATATTTGCAAAATTGACGTGGATTTTCCAAAACGGGAAAAAAGTCATTCTTTCGTACTTTTTCAAATCAATATTAAGGTTAAAACAAAATTCTCTAAAGCACCAAAAGGTGCTTTTAGAGAATTTATTCCAGTTCACGAAACCCACCTTTAGCTCGCTGTACGATCATTTGTTTATGAGATATTGATGATCTACGAAAAAAGCTCCTTTTTTCTTTAATCGCCGATGTCTCAGCGACAAATGGTCGTACAGAGGTCCGAAAAATACCGTTTTGAAGCTGAAGAATCAGGCTAAATGACCCTAGTATTGATCAAGCTGGAATTTTTCTTGAGCCCATGGACGATTTTGAAAAAAAGTTTCGAAAATGTTTGCCTGGTGCTATTTCTCTGATTCGTGCCGAGCGTGTTGCTTAAAAAAAAAAAATTACCGGTGAGATTCGTAAACTAGAGATTTCAAGCTTTAAAACCCCATTTTTTCTTACGATACGACCATTTTTCCCGAAGTTACAGCTATTAAAAAATCAACGAAATTTTTTTTGAAATTTTACTGTTCCCTTAATTTTTGTAATGACTGTCTATATATATATATATATATATATATATATATATATATATATATATATATATATATATATATATGTGTGTGTGTGTGTGTGTGTGTGTGTGTGTGTATGTGTATGTATATATATTGTATATTTGTATATGTATATTTTTTCATTTTAATAATACAGCGAGTTAAAATTATCCTTGAGTGAAGGAACACTTATTGCCTATATAATTAGCTTATGGGTGACATAGGTACATATGTACCATCTAGAAAAACGCCAGAGGGTATTTGAACATTTGCGCAGTGCATGTACTGCGCGATGGATAAGGGATAATGCAATGTTATTATTATTATTGTGTTTGCATTGCATGCACCATTCATCGTTACGTATTTTACCCTGCAAGTTTATTTTCAGTTCGAGAATGTGCTCGAGATTGTTCGGGTTTAATTGAGTTTGGAATTGTGGAGCTTTTAGCGGATTCTCAGTTTGTGAGAAGAGAACATGTAATTCAAAGCGTCGTTTTGGAAGTGTGCAGGGGTAAAAAAATAATTTGGATCGTTGGAATTGTTCATTGGGGCCATCGAACTATTAAGGGGTTAGGCTGCTGGGAAAATGACGAACACTCGCTCGTCGTTTGAGGCAACTCAAATTGATGAGGAAAGTCCATGATATGGTGCAGGAATTGCAGATTAAAGGTAAACTTATGATTACAACGATAGAACTGCTAGTCAGTGTAATATTAGTTTAGTTTTGCGTGACGTTTTTATCCTTAATATTTTTTTTTCATTACTACCTAATTATCAATAATGATGATGTTTTCTCGTAAAATCGAAAGAAAAAAAATCAACCATTGTTTTGATGATCGAAACACGATAACAAAAAAAAAACTAGTCAGTGTAATATTAGTTTAGTTTTGAGTGACGTTTTTATCCTTAATATATATTTTCTTAATTGCTACCTAATTATCAATATTGATGATGTTTCCTCGTAAAATCGAAAAAAAATTCAACCATTGTTTTGATGATCGAAACACGATAACAAAAAAAAACTTGTTTAAGTCTTACAAGGAACATCCCTTACGTTCCCGACGTCGATCTTGTTGGAACTCATACATGTGATAAAGATTTCAAAACTATTAGACACGAATTTTTCTGTATTTGCGGAAAATCGGGTTTAAGGAGGGAAACCACTCCTTAAAGAAATGTTCGAGGGGTGATTTCGCATTTTTACCTACAAACAGTCCAGCTATCTAAATGAACCAAAAACCAAAATTCTTATAATATAAAACGATGAAAAATCCACCATGGAGTAATTGAAAAAAAATTAAATTAAGGGATGGCACGCCTTTCTTCAAGGGGCCGTTTACCCCCTTAAACAAAGGCGTGCCATCTCTTAATTTAATTTGTTTTTAAATACTCTATAGTGGGTTTTTCATCGCTTTACATTTTTAAGGGGCCGTTTACCCCCTTAAAGAAAGAGACCTTTTCCACAGATAAAAAATAATACGTGTCTAATCGTTTTTCCTGTTTTATCACATAAATAAGTTTTAACAAAATCTGTCACGGCAAACGTCTTTCACGAGATTATTTATAATTACTTCAATTATTGATATTTTTAAATGAAATTTGGTACACAATTTTGTAAATGTACATATAAATAAATGTCCAGATGCTTGTTCAATCATTTTATTTATTCATTCAAAATAAATATTTGTAGTAACCCTGATTTTGTTTGGGTTTGTTTATTTATATGTGACGGGTCGTTACACTAGCCTAACCCCTTAAGATAAAACACAAAAATATCTGATTATTCCTTGTATTCGTCGGTTCGATGGAATAAATATTTTTTTTTTCAATAATAAAAATAATGATAATAAATCCTTCGAAAATTCCATTTTTTTTTCAATGAATGATTCTCCGGCATTTTTTTCTTCAGTGTACTCATATTTCGTTACTCGATTCCCTTCAACTATGACCTGTGCGCGTCACGGTCTCGTTTTCTCGCCGAGAGCAATCTCGCAATTTTGCAATCCAATAAAATGTCTGGCAGCCGGATCGATCGCCAAAAAGGAAAAGAAACGGGGCTGAGAAGAGAAAAATGAGAGACGCACGAGAGTATATAACACCGAGAGATTTTCCACACATACGTAGACACTTATATTGTCCGGGGTTATATTCCGCGTTCGCCTCACCACGGGTCCGCGCGTTCCTGATTTAACGCGTTATTTTATTAGAAATCTATAAAAGCGATCGAGATTACGCGAGGAAAGGTTTATGGCCATCCCGCCAACCGCAAACCGCGCGCGGCGAAACTTCTCTCCTCTCTATCCGCAACTACCCTCTAGGATTCGTCGATGCGTCGCTTCCGCAGCCCACCTGCACTCTCAAAATCCGCTCTCTTCCCCATCATTCCCTTTCCACCGGTCCCTCGGCCTCATTCCCTCCCCCATTCAAAGTACGCTCGTTCTCTTGGAACGTTTTTATTATTCGAAATTCAACCTCAATAAGATTTGCGAATCATTCGAAGGGAATAAAAATTGGAATAATATCACCTGTATTTAATATACCGAGGATACCCAGACCGAGCAATGATAATTTTTGAAAATTGTTAACGTAATGGATAAAGATTAATTTTTTTATTTTTTATTTTTAATTGTCACGCAAAGAGCGTCTCAAAATGCCATTTTTTTGTGACGAACATAGAGCACCACTAATGAAATTAGTCCGCAATTATGCCAAAATGTTATTGAAAATTTCGTCAAAAGTGTGAACATTTGCAAACAGGAACGAGGCGGCCATTTATCGGATATTGGGTTCCACACCTAACCTCCATGTTTGTACCTTATGATAAAATAAAAATATTCGTACTTTTCAAATAAATAATGCGTATTATTGATAAATTAAAATGACAGGTCATTTTGAGACACCCTGTACATGTACATGCAAAATACATGCTGTTTGTTGAAGAATTTTTCTTTTGCATCATTATAAGTTTGAAATCTTGAAAAGTGGCTTATTGTACTTTTTTTTCTTGTCTATTCGATTTCGGGTGTGCGATTTGTATTCGCATTTTTCTTCTTTGCTTACAATTGTTTCGCCGTGGGTTGCATTTACAACAACTTTGATATTCGTAGTTGAAGAAGACTTGCGATCAATTGGTTTTGTGCAAAGGACGTCATCAGGATATTCACGATTAAATATATTTATATTTTTAATCGCTAAATATATTTATATTTAGCAGATTATATCGAAAGAGAAATGTGCATTTTTCATTTATATTCATATTTATATTTAGCAGACTATATCGAAAGAGCAATGGGTTTTTTTCAAAATTCATTCTTCGGTAATTCTAGCAATATCTGCGATATTTTCGCCATTTTTATTTTTCTTGATTGGGTCCTTTGCATTTCAATAATAATCCGTTTGTTATATTCGGGTCGTTTTGGGATTCATAAGCGTGGCTTGCTTGTAAAAAGTTACAAAAAATAATGTCGCACTATTTTTTACTTTTTGCATAATACCTAAATTTCAACCGGCCGTAACATCGCTCTCATTTGAGTGACGTAAATTTAATGTGGAGGGTTTAAAAAGTATTGGTAGAGTTAGAGAATGCCCCTGAATTTATGCTGATATCTCAATTAGTTTTTCCGTAAAATGTACTTGAAAAATGGCAAAAAACGAGGCAAAGGGGTAGTATGGAAAATAACGCGAAAATCGACAGTCCGACTTTAAAATTCTGCCAGAAAACGATAGTCCGACTTTAAAATTCTGCCAAAAATGGAAAAATGAGCGGAGCCCAATGAACCAAACAGGATTTCATAGAGAAAATGTTACCAAAGAGAACGACCACACAGTGAAGTTCCAAATCGGAGCAGGAAAGGAATGACCGACGATTCATTGAAGCCACTGATTTTTGGCCGAGGTGCGAAAAAAGTTTGTATTTTAAATATATTTTTTTATAAGTCCCTATCGATGTATTTTTACCCCCTGAATACGAATTCACCAATCATCTTCCCCGAAACCTTCAATTTAAAAAAAAATCGTCAATAAAATATGGAATGTGGTTTACCCCCTTAAGGTCCGGCAACAATGCAAAAATACATAAACATTAATTTTGTCCCCCCTTCAAAATCTCACCCATTACGTTCAACTTAATGCACCCCTCTCCAACGTGGAGTGAGAGAAAGAAAAATAAAGGGGTGGTTCATCCCTTAATTTTCGTTTTTTTTTCAATGGTCAGAAATCCACCCATAGGGGTGGTTTCTGATCGTTTCGCATGAGATGAATTCATTTCTGTTTCACTGAAACCCTTGATATGCTTCATCCCAAGGGGTGGTTTCACCCCGAGGGGTGGTTTCACCCCTTGAAACGGTTTTTCCACCGATAAAAAAAATACGCACCCAATATTTTTTTATGCTCTACCATATACGCAATCTTCGACAAAATCGAAGGCGAACACCAATGTGACCTTCCTACCTAGTGATTAGGATTGTTAAGACGGATCCAAGTTACAACGCCCAAGTTTTCCGATCTACACACTTATGCATATGTACATAATGGATTGCACCCGAAAAACCACTCGCTCAAAGTCTCGAAGGCTTGGGCGGTTTTCTCGTTCAACAATTCGCTCCGGTGCTCGATGGTGAGCAAACACCGAGCGTTTGCCAATCTTGGATATTAAAAGGGCAAAACAATCACAAAAGCTCACTGAGCTCGAATGGAGCCGGGAATGAGAGGCGAACCCAGTGTGCCAGGGGAAGTTGCTCCCTTCGTGCGTACTTGTATATCTACGATCCTTGTAGACATCGACCACGATACATAATGCATCGCGCTTTTATATATATGTTTATGTATCATATTCTATTCAGAGGTAGACGATATCACTATCGTAATCTCTCTCCCTCATCGACACGGAGACAATTTTACGAGGGAAATTACTGTTTTCGAAGCATAGGGCCATATCGTTATTGTCAGGAAAATCGATGTGAATAATGCGGAAGAAAATAATACGGGTCGGCGAATTTTGACAGCAATACAGAGACATTTTATCACTGCAGTATAGGGTGTCTCAAAATTATCTGACATTTATATTTATCAATGAAACGTTTTGTTTATTTGAAAAGTACGAATATCTTTATTTTGTCGAATCGTGCGATTCGACGCCATTGGACTTCTATCTTTGGGGTTTTTTGAAAGGAAAAGTGTATGTCAATAATCCACAGAACATTCCGGAGCTTGAGTAAGCAATCGGATGAGCCATTAAGGGGTCATATAGATTTAAAATTTTCGAAAAATCGATTTTTTATAATTTTTTTTTTCGTAATGTACATATATTTAAGTACAGACACAGAAAATGTCTTGTCAATCCGGCGAATATTCTCGAAGTTACACGCACATTCGTAATGGCGTGTCAAAGCGTTCGAAAGTGCTTTTGAAAGTTTAAAGGCGTTTTTCTTAAAACTGTGTGTTTTAAAGTGGGTGAGCAAGATTTCTCGGAAACGGCTGAACCGATCAAGTTTCAACACAATATTTTCTAGTATATTTTTTACTAATTAATCGAAGGTTTTTTTCTCACCGATAAATATTTTCTATTTTATAAAAAATGTAAGGCCTACATTTTTGTTAAAAATCGATTTTTGTTTTCTGAGAAGCCGCCATTTTGTCAAAAATTATTACCTTGCTTATTCCTTCGATCCATTACAAGATAATCCATTATATCAACGAAATATTTTTGGTTTTTTCATTTTAGATGATCCAGTCCAGACACATCGTGCTCATCACAAGACGCCTTCTTTCAGAGGAGATCGGCTATAGCAGCTTTCAAAATAATTATTTTTACAAATAAAAAATGTTAAAGTACAGTTAAAAGTTACCATAATATGTGTACACATTTTTACGTTGATAGATTTAAAGATCTTCACAAGAAAAATTCTTGAAAAATCGATCTTTTTGGGCGTCCTGATTGTACATAACCCCTCAATGAAATTAATCCGAAATTATGTCAAAATGTTATAGAAAATTTTGTCAAAAAAGTTCCACACATAACCTCCATGTTTGTACTTCATATTGGAATAACAATATTCCTACTTTTCGAATAAATAAAACGTTTTATTAATAAATTAAAATGTCAGGTCATAAGAGACCCTTCATATCGAAAATGATCTCGCCTAAAGTAGCAGAAAAAAATACTGCTACCACCTAAGTATGTGTCTAAGAACGTATGAGCCTTCCTGCACCTCATGTTGAAGCGATTTCCATTGCAATGCAGTGGTTATTATTCGATTGCACCGGAGCAAAGAATATTTGATTTTTTGGCTGCTCGTTTTTATCGTATAAAAATGTAAGCAATCAAGATCGCTTTTTGTGTGTAGTATACATGCAACTGCTACGTCCTTTGGTGTGAACGTAAAAGAGCACGAACAGAAAAACTGACTGACCTCAAAATTTTATGTTACGGATTCTGAAACATAGAAAAATGTACGTAAATAATTTCGATGTAAAACAATTCGTTTAGGTTTCTCGACCGTGTATTTCAGCTACGGAGAAGTTGGGCGGAGTTTATTTAGCGTGTTCATTTATTTTTAATCGGACACTTAAAGCAAAGGTTGCGAGATCGATCTCTCCTATTTCGATGAAATTTGGCATGCTTGAAGAACGAGTAAAAATAGGCGACACGTATTTTTTTATATTGTCGAAACCCGATTTTTAAGGGGTGAAACGCCCACTCGAAAATAGGGGTGTTTTTCGTTTTTCGTCGATAACGTTATCGTTCGAATTTCTAATATATAGTACACGAAAAAATAAACATTGTTGCAATTTGACATTTTTCCATATCTCGTATCGTTGAAACGTTATCGACGAAAAACGAAAAACACCCCAATTTTCGAGGGTGCCTGTTCAACCTTTAAAAATTGGGTTCCGTAGATATAAAAAATACGTGTCGTCTATTTTTACCCATTTCACAAGCATGCCAAATTTCATCGAAATCGGAGAGATCGAACTCGCAACCTTTCCTTGGGGGTGCACCTAACTCGTGCAAATTTGGCTACGACATTGACACACTGGGTCAATTTGACCCGGATGAAGTACTATCCACCTACCATTAACAACCCTTCGGCCGGTTTTTATTGAAAAAAATCCGGGATACACTTTAAACATTTCTTGATACGTCTGCATAATTGCAATTCGGAAAGTATAAAATTAAATAGCTGTAAAAAAATATTGAACACTTTCAATTTGAGGAAAGTAAGCATTTTATTTCAAATTCGTCCAGGTCAAAACGACTCAGTGTTCCAACGTAGGGTTAAGTATTTTTTGCAATTTTTGAATTGAAAAATATGCATAACCGCGGTAACTGCTCGAAAACAAATCATGTGAAATAAAAAAAGTCAAACCCACTTAGTTTTTGCATGAAATTATCTGGTGCTTGGACAAAGGAATAAATAAAATATTGATGTTTAAAGAAATGGTTGCTGTCCAAAATAAAAGTATCGATTTTCAGTTAGAAAAATTCTCTATTTTCGTTTATAAAAAGAAAACCATGCATCGATAAAAAAACATCCTTCGTTCAAGCACTGCTTTTTGATACGTAAAAGAAGCTTATGAAATTTGAATTTTTCGAAATATTGCGGTCACCAATTTTGAAAAAATAATTTCGAAAAAAATGCTTTTAAGCTTTGACGGTTCGCGGGGACTCCCTAAAAAGCCCATAATTCCCTCAATTTCAATCGGACCGACTTGAAATTTTCAGAGACGATTTTTGGAATGTTATATTTCGAAAGTCCATCGATAACCAAAAAATCGATAAACTTCAACGAGGTGAAAGCCTTTAAGTAGAAGGTAAACTGCACACGACAAGTCAAATTTGAATACTCTTTTTCAGAATAATTTTCTGTCGCAATATCCATTAGAGAAAATCCTTCCCTGTTGCGTTTCGCTGAACGTACTAAAAAAACCAACAGTTTTTTCGCGCCATGCGAAAAAAAGTCGAAAAAAAATTCTCGTTGCGCCTCGTACACGTTACTCCTTAGCCTCGGGGTAAGAATACTATCTCGTCTACAACGGGAAGTATATAAAAATTTAAACAAAGGAGAGTAGGGGAAGCGTATGGTGAAAAAAAATAAAGAAAAAGGAAACTCTGAAGCCCGCGGGTTAAGTAGGAAGCGAGTGAGGGATCTTCTCGGCTGTCGTATCTCGGAAAATGTGGAACAACAGAAAAACTTTGACCAAGTTTGTACGGTGTGGGGTGAAGGCCAAGAGAAGCGTGCCTCTTCCGCTTTGCGTGCGAAATAGGTTGAAGCTTTTCCTGTTTTTTTTTGTCTTTTTATTCCTAGCTATTTGCTCCCATAATTTCTTTTCCTTGTCACATATCAATTTTCTACACTTCGATTTTATCCCCTTCTTCATCTCTTTGCATTATACTCGACGATTTTTATTTTCCCTGCTCCTTAAGGGGGTAGATTTTTAAAAGGAAATAATTCTTCACCTCTTTGCATTCTTCTCAACGATTTTTATTTTCCTTGCTCCTCAAGGGGGGAGATTTTTAAAAGGAAAGAATTCTTCATCATTTTCGAGACTCAGGGTACGTTTTATTATTACTTTTGGCTGTTACATGATATTTTTTTTTATTAATCTCTAAAAATGGCACGGTCTTCTGAACTGCACTTTCAAAACTAACCGCTCGATTCTCATAAAATTTGGTTTAAATCTTTCTAACTTTATTTCCTAAAACAGCACCCTAAATGTTTCCAAAAATTGAAAAAACGCATTTTTTCATTGCAAAATGTAGCCACTTTTTCGAAAAATTCAATCTTTTTATTTCAAAGTGAACCATTTCATCGATTTTCAACACTTCTCACTTTTCTTGGTTCATATTCTGCTCATGAGTATTACTAAAAGAAAAATCTTCGTTGGTTTCTTTTCAGACAAATCCCGCCCACGCTACGCGTCACACCGTCCGACAACATCCGCCGCAATCCGTTCAGAAGACCGCGCCATACCGCCGCTATTTTTTAAGAAAACTAAAAAAAACCATGTAACAGCCGAAAGTAGTAATAAATCATCAAAAAAATTATAAAAATCAGCAATGTTTCCTCCCTAAAGGTATGTTTACTCCCCTCAATTCTTGGCTCCTGAATTCCATTCCGTTCCGCAATCATTTTTAGCCCGCAATGGAAGACTATTTTATCCCTCGTGACGACACTCTGCAAAGGCTTCGAAAGGTAAAAAAACAACGAGGGGTTAAATAAAAGTAGTCTCCATCACTTGTTTTTCCGCGCACAGCATTTGTATTCTATTTGTGACTTCTCTTTGGAATTTCAAAGCAAGTGAACGATGGGTATGGCGACATCCTCACACCTTATTGCACCCTCCATTTATCGTATCACGTAGGTGCGAGAGTGAGTGAGTGAGTGTGTGTGTGTGTGTGTGTGTGTGTGTGTGTGTGTGTGTGTGTGTGTGTGTGTGTGTGTGTGTGTGTGTGTGTGTGTGTGTGTGTGTGAGTGAGTGAGTGAGTGAGTGAGTGAGTGAGTGAGTGAGTGAGTGAGTGAGTGAGTGAGTGAGTGAGTGAGTGAGTGAGTGAGTGAGTGAGTGAGTGAGTGAGTGAGTGAGTGAGTGAGTGAGTGAGTGAGTGAGTGAGTGAGTGAGTGAGTGAGCGTGTGAGTGAGCGAGTGAGCGAGTAAGTGAGTGAGCGTGTGAGCGAGTGAGCGAGTGAGTGAGTGAGTGAGTGAGTGAGTGAGTGAGTGTGTGTGTGTCTCGGTCGTCGCACTATTTTGAAGACACTCGGCATTGCACAACAGATGTCCGTTATTTGAGAAAAGTATCAACAGGTATTGACTAACGCTCGTTTCTTTCCCCGTGTACTCTTCCTTCTTTCGTTACTTTTCTCCTTCGCGTTCCTCCATCGATACGTGCGAGTTTGTACGCTTGCGGTTGCGCGGGGGGGAGGGGGGGGGGGGTGTATGTGTATACGTATTTGTAAAAAGGAAGGTAACATTGCGGGCTCTTTCGACCTAGCACCTTTCTACTTTTCAATTTCCACTCAGCCAGCCCGCCCCAGATGCTTCTTTTGCACACTACAATCCCCGATCTCCTACCCCTTTCACATCAAGACTCATCTCGAAATTTTCCATTTTACCATCCCTCGCGAAGCTGCCCTCGTTATGTGGTGGTGTACCCGACCTTGGATCGTTTCGACTCTCACTGCATCTCTATCTCCGTATTATAAAAGTCTTTGGTAGTCAAGTAGCACTTCTTGGCAATTCATCTTTGGTGATGTACACATTCATCCCTGGTGTGGGTTTTCAGTGATATCTTTGGAGAGAATAAATAGTGTCGTGTATAGAAAAGCTCAGTCAAGTCGACGGTGACGGTCATGTTTTTAAGGGGCTACATGTACCGAAAAAAAATTGGCAGATTCCGATTTTTTGTCTGAGAAATCGTTGGTGAAAATATCTTGATGAATATCTTAATTTACAATTAGGATATTAATTTTCACTTTGCTTCGATAATAATGGAAGAACTGTCCCTTATATTTTTCACTCTGCTTCGATCGAAAATGTTAATCCTTCTCACGTTAACATGGTGCGAAGGGGATGTTTGTAGAGGTTTATGAACTATCGAATCGTCAAAGGACAAGAAAAATGGTTTCGTAGAAAATAGGAATATTTTTGCCCCGCTTTTCTTAAGGTACACGTATGAGCCAAAAGTTTCGGTCGAAGCGTACAGTAACATCCAATGCCTATACGATGCTGTTGGTTGTGAATTTTTGACAGAGCTTGCACTCTCTATATGTCCCAGACATTCGAACCTCATGCATAGATAGGTCTCATACTCGTATAGAGAGCGGCGCTGTAATCGTGGCAACAGCGCGATTTTCCTGCAGCCATAGCGTTGAGCTTCCTACGATCCGTCTATTGCGAAATATTTTATATAAATAAAAAAAGCGTGAAAATGTCAACCCAAATGCGATACAAAGGAAAGTTTACAAGAAAAAAGGCGCTTGCTAAAAGATTGAAAGCTGTGGCAGCCATGTGTCAAGCAAATGCGGCTAAACGCGATGAGAATAACCATAACCTCAACGATCAGCAACAAACATTCGCTGTCGAAGGACGTCGGATCGTGGAATTACAACATCTTGCCGACAGTTTAAATTGTATTCGCTGCAACAAAGACAAATACATACATAAATACATGCATAAATTGAACAAATTAAATTTGTTTGCAGAATAAATTTATTTCACATGCGTCTCAGAATTACTAGAACTCGGGGAAAAAAAATACGCTTCGAGTTCCCAGACCATGCGCCGATCAGCTGGCTGCAGCGTACGCTGTTGCCATTCCGTTACAGATGGTTGGGCCCGAGTTCGGTGTGGAATAAAAATACCACTTTTCATAAGTCCATATCTCCGAAACTAAACGGTCAAAGTTTGTCATTTTCTTTAAAATCAATCCCACGATAGTACTGCGTACACGTGCGTTTTTATTTTGAAATTCTAAGATCCGTTTAGAACCTATATCGAGAAATGCGAGCAAACTCCTATCGGTTTACGTATTAGGTATAGGGATCGCGGACAAAAATACCCATATTCAATTGCAATTATCTCATGACTAAACGGTGAATCGAATTGAATTTTTGGGCATCAGTCCATGGAGGTCAGATTCACACCATAATTAGATTTCAGCCAATTCCTAGGATTTGACCAAAACTACAGAACTATCTTAAGGCCTTAGGCCATAGTAACGGGTATAAAATCACGTGCGAATTTAACAATTTTTTTCGTATGAAAAAGTGATTCACTCATAAAATATGTAATTAATTTTATGAGTGAATCACTTTTTCATACGAAAAAAATGTTAAATTCGCACGTGATTTTAGTATGTATGCATGTATGTCTATATAATTTCAAGCTGTCACAATTTTTTTTTTTTCGATCTACAAAATGGCCGACTACTAATATTTTCTTTTGTTACCTTTTTTCAGGCATCCGGGGCCATTTATCATCAGCAATTTTTTACTTAGAACAAAAAACAAAAATTCTCGTCAATCTACATTAGAATACTTAGAGAAGTACGTACGGAATTTCAAAAATATTGTTTTACTCAAAAGTTGTAGGTATTTGAACTTAAGAAATGAATTTTGCAGGGAAAAATTTCGTGATAACGGCTCATAAGATGAAAAGTTTTCCATTAATCAGACATTCCATACGTACTTCTCTGCGAAATGCAATGAGGAACATGATTTGTAAATTTGAAGTCAATCGAGTGAAAATTGTTGAAGTTGTTTGTCACGCCAATTGGAAAAAAGCTGTTTTGAGTAGTTTCGAGTAGTCGGCCATTTTGTATATCGAAAAAAAAAAATATATTTTCTAACAGCTTGATATTCATACTAAATACACGTGTAATTAATTTTATGAGTGAATCACTTTTAATACGAAAAAAAAATTGAAAAAAATACGAACACTTTTAATACGTAAAAAATTGTTAAATTCGCACATAATTTCAAGATTTTATTTCTTGTTCCAAAGCACACGCTGAAGACAATCTGAGAAATGGAGGTATATTTATGTTCAGCTTGTGCATAGAAAATACGCAAGAGATTTGAGGTAAGAAAAGTGACAAGGTGGGAAATAATTATCGATCTATATATGGAAATTGATCTTCCCTTGAAACGTTCGTTCGTCGAGCCGTTGTTTGCACGCGGCCGAGCATGTCTGCCTATGAGGTGTTTCGACCCTCGCTTTTATAGTTTCCTATGCAAAAACAATAACGATGACGATGACGAGGGTAATCATCCACGAGGACAAGTAGACTCTCCACTTCTCTTTCTCTCTCTCTCTCTCTCTCTCTCTCTTTCTCTCTCTCTCTTGTCTTTGCACTTTCACTCTCTAGGGTTTTTTTCTTTTTTTCCAAGGTATATCGCCGTGCACCCCATTTTACCCATCTCAATTTCTCTATTCTATTCTCAAGACTCTAACACGGTCGCACCTCTCGGCTTTATCGTCCCGCCAGCTATGCCTCCTTTCATCGCCCTTCTTTTCTGAATTTTCTTGTTCCTCACTCGCGCACGACATTATCTTGCAGGCTTAGCCTCATTTATTTCTTCATTTTTCGCCCCTTTTTTTTCATTAACATCCTCCCGGTTTTTCCCCTATCCCTTTTAAAGTCGACAATGACGGCGTCGACGTGGCGTGAAAGAAGCCAGGGGACTAGTGAAAATTAATTTTCTTCATAAATTTGAAACTCGTTGAGGGAAGATCGTTCCGTTTTCCATTCTCCCCTCGTTGAATCGTCTTTGCCTCTTTCCTTTTCTCGCAGAAATTCCCGTTGATAGGCGCAAGACACGCTCAACTGGGGTCCATGAACATAGACCTTATTATCACAGTTGAAAAGGGAAGTGGATACCTTTTTTGCGGAGTAGCTTTTATCTCCGAATCAAAGATCCTTTGATGACCCGATGTGGAGATCATCCGTAGGGTCGTTTGAATATAAAAAAAATACTTTTGAGATCATTTTTGAGATTATCCCTAGGATCGTTTAAATATAAAAAAAGACGAATATTCCGTAGGCGATTATCATCATACAGTATGCGAAATGACTTTTTAGTATCATGCGATTAAAGTGCGAGCGCCGTCGTGAGTACTCGTGTACCGACGAAATCGTGATGTAGGGGACTTCCGGTTTGTCTTCGGGAGAGTGAGAAAATGGAGAGTAGACCTCTATTGTATGATAATAAATTATTTATCTTCATTCAACATATTTGGTTGTGTTTTCGCTGAATCATCTTCAATTGAAAATAATCGGAGATTGTGAAATTTAAATCGGGAAATCACTGTGAGGGGAAAAATCGATTTTTTGCATTTTCTCAAAGTATACATATTCAAGAATACGTCAAGAAATTTTCAAGTTAAAATATTGAAAATTGAACAAGTTGCAGATGATTTAGTGAGAGCAGGTAGCGCAATGATTTACGTATGCTAAAATTTTCAATCGCGTTTTTCTCGACCTGGCTGCAATTATAATTCTAACTATTATTGCCCGTTTTTCAATTTAAAAAAATCGGTAATTGCCGTAGGTAGCCGTTTTGTTGAAACTTAATATTCTTAAGCCCCCGAATATAAGTCAAAATTTTGCCAAAACTACAGTTTTTTTGTAACAGCCGCCAATTGGTGATTTTTTTCTCGAAAAAAACGCCTACGTAGACAAAACTTACATTTACACAGACGATAACATTTTTTTTAATTTTTATTCCTCAGACCAACCATTCTTAAGTTATCAATCCTGCCGTTGGACGATATTTTTTTTACAGAGGTTCTGTCATACATCCATAATGCTGTAAATTTTTAATTTTCTTATATAAAAATTTACACGAAATAAGTTCAATATATGCTGAATAACATGTATTTTTTTCGAATCCCGAATGAATAATCTAGTAGACCAAAAAAATTCGGAAGAAACGACATTTTTCGGTCCGTTTGGTGTCTTTCTTAAATGCTAACATAAATAAAAACGAATAAATATTGAAGGAATTTTAATATCGCGACTTTTTCTCAACTTTGTGATAGGATAAATTTACCAGTTCTATTAAATAATTCATTCGGATAATAACCAATTGTTATTCCATTCCAAGAGTCCCGAAAGTCAGATTTGAAGTTCTAAAAGGTGTCTCAAAATGAGCTGACATTTAAATTTGTTGATAAAACGTATTATTTATTTGAAGAGTACGAATGTTTGAATTTAAATATAAGATACAAACATGGAGCTTATGTGTGGAACACATCTGCGATTCAAACGCGATTATCTCGAAACATAGTTTTCAAAGTTGGTGCCGGATGTATCTCGAAAACGGCTTGTCCGATTTTGTCCAAATTTGGATACAATATTCTTCGACAGTTTTTCTCGTTCGCCACGCAGGATTTTCTTGACATTTTCATTTTTGACGGAATTGCGACCGTTTTAATTTAACATTCGTTTTTCGTTCGCAATTTCCGACGATTTTGGATTGCATACACATTGCATAAAAAGACAATGGTTCAATCAAATGAAAATCCCCTACGCGGCGAACGAGAGAAACTATCGAAGAATATTGTATCCAATTTTAGACAAAATCGGACAAGCCATTTTCCAGATACATCTGGCACCGACTTTGAAAACTATGTTTCAAGATAATCGCGTTTGAATCGCTTACAGTCAACGAATTGATTTTTAAAAAATTCCTAAACATACCTCAATGTACATATTTTCTAATAAAAAATACCCGGATCCAATCGAAACAATAGTTTTTGAGATAAAAATTCCCGAAGTTTAAGTGTTTTTCTCGCCGTTTACTCAGGTATCTTATCAGCGAATATTGTGCTGTCAGACAAAGGCAAAGGCTGCCGATCAAGACGGCCAAGGCTGCCAGTCAAGACGGCCAAGAGGAAGCGAATAGATAGTAAAAATCACAGAACGAAGCGTGATGATCATTGTCGGTTCTACATTCCGGATTAACACGCACTTCCACTGTAGACGCACCGGCATCGAATCACAACCCCAACCCCTGTAACCCGTCGCCAGTGTGCGCCTGGTAGGTTGGAAACGCCATGGAATGCAAATACACGCAGCCCTGGAGAATTGCGGGGTGAGAAATATGGACGTTGAAAGAGTTGAGCCTCCCTGGATACACTGTGCTATGGGTATGCACGCAGGGTAGTCCATATGCGACTTTACGTTCGTACGTGTGTTGAAAGTTGGTGACATACACGTTGGCAAACGCTTCAACCAAATGCACCCCGTACGCTCGGCGAGGGAGAACTCTCGACAGGAACGTGAAACGTGCAGTTTGACCAACGATATATTATAGTTTAAAACTTCATCACCGCTGGCATGAGCTTCGTTGCCACTGCTGCTGTTTCAAACGCTCGACCACCCGATTACTGGATCCGCGCCGAATTTACCTCAACCGCTTTTTGGCGCTAATTCTCTATCCCTCTCTCACTTGCTCCCGTTCGTTTTCGCTTTCCGCGCTTTTACCATCTCGTTTTTTCTCCATATATATGGATATACACTCACATGGGGTATTCCGGCTCAACTCACACGGAAAAGTTGCGTGGTCGATCTCTCCGATTTTGATGAAATTTTGCATGCTTGCAGAATGGGTAAAAATAGGCGACACGTGCTTTTTTATATCTGCGGAACCCGATTTTTAAGGGGTGAAACGCACCCTCGAAAATAGGGGTCGGAAAACACCCCTTTTTTCGTCGATAACGTTATCGTTCGAATCTCCAATGTATGGTACACGAAAAAATGAACATTGTTGCAATTTGAAATTTTTTCATATCTCGTACCGTTGAAACGTTATTGACGAAAAACAAAAAACACCCCAATTTTCGAGGGTGCGTTTCGACCCTTAAAAATCGGGTTCCGCAGATATAAAAAAATACGTGTTGCCTATTTTTGCCCATTCTACGAGCATGCCAAATTTTATCGAAATAGGAGAGATCGAACTCGCAACCTTTCCTTGTCAGACAACTATTGGGATGTTGAACAAGTTATCGCTATTTTTTTTTCGTGAAACTTAATGCTTTATTTAACAAAATCGGTCGTAATGCTTCCAAACGTTTCGAAACTGTTGGGTGATCAACTCCTAACGATTCTGCAAGTACAGCTAGCGTATGACATGAGTCTTCATGAAGAAATGCTGCCAATTCAACACGTCAAAATCATTATGTTGAAGCGTCTTAACCAATCTCTATATGTTGTTTCCGACGGAGCATCGTCACCGTAAGTCTCAACAAAAATTTCGTGAGCGTCAGCTACAGATTTTTTAAAAATAAAGTAGTGCAGTAAAATTCCAGGCAAATACTCTCTTTTTGGCACGAAATTTTACATCTTTAACACTATGAAAAAAAGTTGTTTTGAGTTAGAGATGCGTTACCATCTTGAGCTACACGCACACAGTTCTCGTAGCGCCATCTGTTGGAAAATACCGAGAACTTATTCAACGTCCTAATATTTCTCTAACCATTGTTGATCATTGATTTCCATCGTGGTGTCCATCCATCACTCCTGGTGTCAAAACTTTTTGAAAATTTATTTCTAATTTAAATTCCCGAATTTTTTCAAATTTTTCTCATTGCCCTTGCCGTTCTGCGGCTGCAAGAAATGGAAAGGTCCACTCGGGCCGGTTTTAAAATATTTAAAAAAAATTTGATTCGTTTGGGACCTGTTTTGTGTATTTTGCATCAAAGCTCAACTTGTGCTTTCGATATTTAGTATGATTGCGGTGAAATTTCGATTCGGGAAATTATTATTCGACAGTTTGGAAGTCAGAAGAGTACTATTTCGGCACTGCGAGTGAGGAAAATTAAAAAAATATCATTTCAGATGAAATTTAATTCGGTGTGGATGTATATGGAAACCGAAAAAGTACTCTTCTGAATTCCAAACTGTCAAATAATCATCCTCGAAATCGAAATTACACAAAAAAATGTTGAATACCGCAAACACAAGTTGAGCTTTGCTGGAAAATTCTAGTTCTTGAATTCTTAAATTTCTCTAGTTCTTAAAATTCTCTAGTTCTCAAATTAAAATTCTAGGAAACAAAACAGTTCCAGTATCTAAATTTTTCTCGAGCTACAAACGGCCCGAGTGGACTTTAATTTTTTGCAGCCACAAGTGATGGGGGGGGGGGGGGATTTGAAAAAAATTAGGTGTCTTTTCGACACCAGGGGTGAGGTTTTCCTCTGGAAATCAATAATCATCGATGTTAAGGGAACCACTTGTCTCAGTTGAGCTGGAATACCCCATAGATACATACGAACCCATATATACGCACGTACATATGTATATGTACTTCGATTTACGCTCTACTATTTAACCATCCTCTTTCTCTCGCCACTGTCGCTCTTTTATTTATACGTCTCTTTTCCCCCACCCTCTTTTTCTTTCAGTCCAACGTTTTACCTCCTCCATCCTCTTTCATCGGCAACTCCGTGTACACCGACATCGAGAATTTTTTCGTTCACCCATACCCTGGAACCGCATACGCAGTCACATTGGGCACGCTCGTTTGCACCAAATTAATTTCGGATGTGTGTACATATGCATAAATAAACTGGAAAATCCAGGCAAAAGTGTCGCGAGTTTGGATCGAATATTCAGTTATGTAGCTCGCCATTTTTGTCGTTGTTCTTGTTTTCGTCCGTTGACAATTGAATCGACCAAAATGGGCACGTTATTTTTGGTACGGCTTTTAAATTAAATGGTACGATTTTTTTTCAGCATTATAGCCCGGAACTCCCCGGGGCTTACACACAGCCTAAATAAAACGGGTTATCGGTTTCGCGTTTGCGGATGCAAGCTATGGAAAATTCGAGGAGCGCTCCCAGCCATTATTATTTGGTCAACTTTGGAACATGGACGAGCGCATCGCAAACACGTTTATTTGGAATATTGCTCGATCTAGCAGAGCGGTTATAGTCTCGATGATTATACCGACGAAATTACCGCATCGAAATGAGTTGCGCCAGAATGGAGGATAATCATCAATATCTACACTTTATCAGTATGCGGATCAAGCCTTTCCTGGGTGGGTTGGATTAAATATATATATATATATATATATATATATGTACGCGCTTGTGTATCCGTATTTACGCCTGATTTCCATAAACTCGATGCCAATGCTGCCGCTCATTACAATGGTTTCAACGAATCTACCACCGGGATATGGATAGCTGCGAATTCATTCGGAAACCCAGACACATGTACGTGCGTGGGTGTGTATGTGTTTTCGGGGCGCCAACGGTATGACCACGGGTGCCGGGGCACCACTGGAATGTAGCAAACGCGGTGCGTGTACTTTTCTATCGGTTCGTACTCAAATAGATTGGAAGACATGCCAAATGTATATATAATTGGTTTCTTTGAGCTTCGCGTTAGGACTGCAATTATCAGCCACTTGACGTGTGGCTGTCATGGGCCTATATGTAATGTTTGCCTACATGTAATGTTTAGGGTTAGAAATATAGACTATTCTTCGCGATTGGCGTTTCCAAGCGATGGTCCAGACAGAACGAGGGATGCTGTACAAAATGTGGGTAAATATAGTTAGTGATCAAAGATGTCTATATTCTGTATCCATAGCTATTGGATAGTGGATACTCAGGTATCGAGTTGCCATGCTACTTGTTAGAGATTTAGCTAGTAGTTGCGGGATCTTGATACCTGACTGCCAGGGTAGCGATAGACTATACCAAATTACTATCGAGTTGGGTTTTCGTAATCCAATACAAAACTAGATAGTCATATGTCCACAAGCGACTGGTGAAAGTGCTGGGTGAAGGCAAAGACTCTGATGCAAATGGGTCTATACCACGATAGAATAGCTATTGGATAGTGGACATAGGCATCGAGATGCCATTGCTTCTCGTTGCAGATTTAGCTAGTAGCTTCGCCATCTCGATACCTATCTGCCAGGGTAGCGATATGCATGTAGACTACACCAAATCAACATCGAGTTGGGTTTGCGTAACCCAATACAAAAGTGGCTAGTTGTATGTCCACCACTGATTGATGAAAGTGGTGGGTGAAGGCAAAGACTCTAAAACGAACGGGCCTATGGTACAATAGAATAGCTATTGGATAGTGGGTACATAGATATCGAGGTGACATTGCTACTTGTTAAAGAGTTAGTTAGTAGCTGTGGCATCTCGATACCTGTCTGCCAAGGTAGCGATAGGAATGTAGACTACACTAAATTACCATAGAGTTGGGCTTGCGTAACCCAATGCAAAAGTAGCTAGTTACAGGCCCACAACCCACTGCTGCAAGTGCTGGGTGCAAACGCAAAGACTCCGATACGAATACGGCCCAATGACACGATAGAATTGAAAGATTGATCCATTTAGTCCACGGAGCAGAGGATTCATCAAGTCCACATTTTCTCTCAGTGCAGAGCGATGTCATTGGAGGACTTGCAATACGACTGAGCCGAGTGTATTGACTTTTTAGAATATGGTGAATGAACCGCGCAGTAGGAAATGCAGTCGTTCGATCAGCCCAGCTGTCTATCGGCAAACCAATGCTATGGGACATCGAGACACTTTTGGTACATTATCAGCGAGCATTAATAACCGTAGACCACCATCATCTCTTCTCTTTGGCATATACATATGCTGCACGATCACAAAGCTTCTTGCGCTACGCGCACTATCGTGTTCCTTGCTAAGATAATTACGGCGTGAAATATCGTCCGGTAAAGAAACACTGCTGGTTGCTACTACGATGGGGTCTTTTCTTCTCGCTCGCTCGCACTCCACGAGCAACCCTTCGTCCACTTACACCCTTGCTCGCTTCTAACCCCTCGTAGCTTGTTCGTAGCCGTAAGCGAGCACGTCCTTGTATTCTATCTTTTGCGTTCTGCCCCTTTCTCGTTCTATGTTTATCCTGCTTCTCTTTGTTCCACCACCGTAACTCATTGTCAGTTAACCATTTCTCCTATTACCAGCTTTGGTATCACTATCTTTCCCTTTATCTCCTTCCTCATCCACCCCAATCGCAACTGATGCCTCTCTGTCCAGTCTTCCGATATTCCATCTTCGTACCGCCGATGTTACGGTGAGCTACATCTTCGTTTTCTTCCCTTCTCTCGCGCGAAGAACCCTTCACATTCGCCAGACCTCTACCTTCACATTCGCGGAGGAAAACATTGCTTGTGAGACTAGGGAAGGAGACCGGGCTCTGACATTTCGCGAAGTTTTCTCGGTTCGACGATTCCAATTTGTCGCCGGGAAGAAACTATGGGGAGGAAGAGTGATGAAGGTGATACGCGTTTACAAACGAGGAAAAGAGGTCTTCCGTCAGGGGAAAATATGAGTGTTGGGTTAACGATATACGTGAAAAAAAAACACGCCTGGAGGAAAGTTGAAGGAGAAATGATGGGAGGAGAACGCGAGGGGGTGGGGATGGGATGTGAACTCGCTGACGAACTATTCGATGTCTTCCAGCGCGCTCACATTTTCGAAGACTTCTATGGTAGATGGGGTTGCACAATGTTCGCTTTACTCTCCGCTATGCAAACCATCCGAAGAAGACAGTCTGGAAGAAAATGAGCTCGAGCCCGAGTGTATATAATTGAAAGTTCGCAAGACACCGAACCGCACACTATGATGTGAAGACGCCAATGGCGATGCCTTCAGTAAGCGAATTTTGTCAGGTTGTTTGGGCATCGTTGGAATAGTTGGAAGAGCACAAGGTGCGAGCTGTGATGGACGAATGAGCAAGCACGAGGAAACGGAAGGTTACCGAGGAGGCGAAGAGAGAGAGCTTAGGAACAAGGTGAAAGGGGTAGACAGTGCAAGAGGTGGAGCGGATGAGCAGGAGGAAGGGAAGGAACGACGAGGGTTGGAGAATGCGCCTGAAGCACAGAAGCCTGCGCTTGGTGATGCCGGAGGCCGATTTATATACTACCGTTTCGTATCTGCCTATATATGTTCCATTTAGGGTACACTGTAGTTTACTATACAAGTGTTCGGGCAATGAAGATAACTGGTTGCGATACACCGTTCTTTATCGAAGTCATATCGAAAATAGATTATTACCCTAGGACTTCTATAAAACTGCCTATTCATATCGGTTCAATGATAAAAAATAGTACAAAATTGTAGAGAATTCATGTTTTTTTTCAATTATTAATGATAATTTTGGAATACTTAACCATTTGACGTAAAAAATGCAACAAATATCGATGTTTTTAAGAGTAGTTGACGGTCATTTAAAATACTTTGGAAGTTCAAAGGAGTTGAAAGTTCGCAGCGATGGTAATTTAAATTTTCCTTCCGCTCTTAGTTTTCCAGTCATCAATTTATACGAGCAAAATGAAACGCAGCGTGCATGCTCTGTTCTTGATTATTGGGGAAAGCAGTGAGGTGAAAAATATGATATAATGGAAGGTGTAATCTTAATTAAAGGGCAACAGGAGATGTGTGGAATCCCGTGATTCACATACACATGCTCCATCAATCCAGACTGTTCATAGACCCGGTAAATTAGAAATAAATAAAGATTTATCATACCAATTGAAGAAATCTAATATGAATCACGTGCTCGATTTCAAAATGTACAATTACAATTATGTAGATAATTGTCCAGTGTGTCAAATCGCCTGCAAGAGCCATGAGTATCTTTTACGTTCCATATACATTCATTCGGCAGCCCTTCCAGTTAGGCAGGTCGGAAGTTTTAGAAAAGGGTGCAATTTGAAAGGCCAATGCGTAAAAACCTACAAGGGTAAACATTAGAACTCACAAGGAACATCACTTCAGGGTTCGCCTTCAACTGTATTGAAACCCATGTATGCGATAAAGCATCGAAAACTATTAGACACGTATTTTTTTTATCGGCGGAAAAACAGCTTTGTTTGGGTTTGTAAACCACCCCTCAAAGAAAGGTGTGACGAGGGGTGATTTGTCAATTCCACCAGCCGTCCACTGATTTGAATGCAACAAAAACTGAAAATCTTCTAATGTAAAGCGATGAAAAATCCACTATAGAGGTATCGAGAAAAAAAATTGAGTTAAGGGGTGATATGCCCTTCTTTGAGGAGTGGTTTCTCCCTTTAAAACCGTTTTTCCGCCGCTAAAAAAATACGTGTCTAAAAGTTTTCAATGCTTCATCACATATATCTCAACAAAACGGAAGGCGGACACTAAAGTGATGTTCCTTGTCACGAAATTAAATTATACATTCATCGTCATATTCAAAACGCATCAAATTCACCGTAGAGGCGTCTCCTTTTTTGCACTAGGCATACGTTTTTGTATCTCAATATGTTGGAAGGCCTTTGTCGATAATTTTTCTCTACAATGGCTTCTGTTACTTGACTACATTAAGGTAGGTCAACCGTCGCGACAGGTGAACTTTCAACGTTCTTGTACTTGGTAGGAAACTCATTGCGTAAGATTGATATCGATTGCGGTACATCTGGTCGAATAGTACGAGTGCAATTGTAAATCGCCGTGCGCGAGAACTGGCGTATGTCGTCAAGTCGTCAAGACATACGTGGACGTATACACGTGTCACATTGAATGATAACAAGGGGTGAGGAAGTGGCAGCAAAGAAACACGTGCATTGGTGTATTAGCGTACGCCTGTGGATGTATGTAGGTATCAGTTGTACAGAATATTATAGTTGATCCAAAAAAGTTGTGGCTACTTGGGTATCATCGGTGGTGTGTGTACGCGTCGTCAAGTTCCCGCCCTGACATCAGCGCAAAGCTCTCTACTTACGAGCAGTCGATAACTTGAGTATACGAACCTGCAACGGACTCTGTTCACCTCCAGATTGAAGACACTATGTTCACCTGACCCAAACGGATCAGGGAGTAATCATATTTTCAGAAATTCATCTATCTACTTAAGGCAACAATCATAAAATACATGCCAACTAAAAATGTTCAGAGTTTCGACGTGAAACTTTAACCTGAAAAGTTTCCTAGCTAACAGTCGAATCCGAACGATCATCGAAACGTGGGGGTGAGCTTGAAAACTCCACGTGGTGTTCCACTGCAATACGTGTCCTCGCAACTTATTCAAGTAGTGCGTGTGTATCGGGCTTGTATTGCGCATACGCCGCTTCACTCGATGCCTATGTTCCTCATACAAATGCAAAAGCATGTATGTGTGTGGGTGTATCTACATGGACAACATGTACTCATAGCTGCCGGACTGGTAGACTATACACACAACTTTGCGGACAAGCGAACATGACTCAAAGTTTTGCCGAGTAATAGAGTGAGAGATTCGGCTAGTGCGGGTGGGGCTGAAAACGATGAAGAAAGGATGTGAGTTATTCTCTCCTGCTCGCCGAGCGGAATATCCGGAGAAGAGGGAGCAGAATAAGGCGGTATGAGGAACAACCGAGCCACCAAAGACAGTCGATTTACAGGGTTCATTTCTCCGTGAAGACCCTGGCCTTAAACAGTAGATGTTTAATCTGAGCCTGCAGGGAAAGACGGCGGTTTTAGGCTCGACTCCCCAGGACCATTTGCCCGGGGTGAAAACAGTTGGCGGACCTTTTTCTCCCTTCCGTGGCTGCCGTAACCTTTGGAGACAACCGAAGCTCGACGTTGAAAAGTGAAGATCTAAAGTTGATAACAGCAGGCTTTTGCGCACCGTGATCCAAGTGTCCGGTACTCCAGAAATCACGTGATCAGCCGTAGAAGGGATCGTTACAACGGCACCAAAGCAGTATACCATTGCGCCTATCCGATCATATACCCTTGGGCATATACATCGATACAGGGTAGACGTGACATGTACACGCGACCACGTCCAGGTCCACGGTAGAGGAAGCAAGCCCAGAAGAATCATGTATACGATGTGAGTGCCGAGAGAATCGCGATCAGAGAGATGGCGATGTTCAAGTTGTAACTTTAACTCGGCTTCAACTTTTTCGACCATTGCCAAAAGTGACTATCGCTCTTTCTCCTCGTTCTCCTCCTTTTCACGTACTTTTCTTCCTTTTTTCGCCCGAGCGTTTTCTCCTTTCTGCCATTTTCTTCCTCCTCGAAGGAGAGTGACGTACGGGGTGCGTCGGTCGCCAAGAAATTTCACGAAGACAGTAGTCGCACTGCAACCGCACCAAGCCCCTGGAGAGCGAAGAGGAACGATTCCAGCAGACTTACGAGCTCGTGGAATGACGCGAAGAAGAGAGCAGAGTGTAAAAAAATCTGAAAGCGCAGATCGGGTAACAGCTCTCGGTTATGCTTCGTGCACGTATACACGTGTGTGGATGTGGGTACGCGCGTTATCGATGATGCTTGGTCAGGCGTAGGCCGTTGGGGAGGAGAAGAAAAAGTACGACGGTTCGCGAGGAGTGTGGCGATTCTAGATGGAACGGGAATGCGTTGCGGTTTGGAAAGGTCGCTCTCGCCAGCGCCAATGACGAAGACAAGGATACGAGGAGGCTTTGTTCATCCTCACAGCGGTCGAAAAATATAGGTGCGGCGTGTGTGTATTGTGCTCGCTACGGTCCAGCAGGCTATCGGTCTGTTGAGCACCGCTGGCCGAACCGCAAACCGTTTCTAGTCCCGGAGCGCTCGAGTGTTTTCGTGTGTTCTATGCTCTCGCGCGTTCAGTCGTACTTCTCCGTCCACTATATGCACACACTGACACACTCGCGTGTATACACTGGTGGTGGGGGTAGCCGAAGGGGAAATCGACGATGTACGCCTATCCGTGTCTCCTCCGTTCCCCCTCCTCCTCGTCTCTATCTCCTTCTTCCGCTCTTTCCGTCGCGCCACGTATCGGCCGACTAGTGCCCGATGCAACGCCGTACGTACTGGAATAGCTTTGGGAATCCGAGAGCGAACGGAATGAGCCAAAGCCGTAGGGTCAGGGGGGGGGGTCGGGTAAGGATCGGGACGGGAGTGATACAGAGCGAGAGATGAGGCAGGGAGTGAGAGAACTCGCGGGAGCACGAGGTAACCGGAAAACGGGATAGAGCTAGGATGGATGGGATATGTTGCTGGAGGTACGATCGGGCTACCGTGAAATACACGGCTCGATACTTCGCTCGTGGAACACCAGCAGCACGCTTTGTCGCGGTCAACCCCAAACTCACCCGCGACTCTAATTGTTACACGAAGCCTCCAACGCCACGAATGCTTGTCGATATCTCATCGATGTGCGAAACAAAAAAAAAGTAAATAATATCACACAGCCAGTGGTCAATTCGCACCGGGAATTCGTGCATACCTGCGCGCGAAGATAGCGGATCGTTAATTTTGCCAGCGATGCGGATTTATTACGAGGCGTGTGTGCAGTGATTTGACAATTCGGGCCTTCGATAACTTTGTGGAACGGACTTGACAGCCAATATCAGGAAACCGAAAAGCCAGCAGGAGGGGATTCCGGAAATGAAAATATTGTATGTTATAATTGGGGCGTTAGAGACCCTAGGGGCAGCATGAAGGCCTTATATACGGGAAAAATTTCAAATTTTTTCATTTATTAATTATTTTGGATTCCATTAGACTGAATGGTTAGGAATATTTTAAGCTTTACAGAATTGAAAAATTCCAAAAATAAGGTAAGTTTGCATTTATAATAGACACTTTTTTGAACCTTGTGAAAGTTCTAACTCTTGAACGAAGGTTCAGATCGCTTTGAATTTGTTACAAAATATTCTTAGTATCACCACCTATCGTGTGATCCACAGAAACAAAAGTTTCAATGACACAAAAAAATATAAAAAATAAAATACCGACAGAAAATTGAGTAAAAATTTTAAGTTTCGAATTTTTATTATAATAATTTTTTTTAAATAATATTGTTTATTCACACTCAAGATACATTCATTATGCAATTATGAATATGTTCATTTTTTTCAGACACCCACGTCGATGCCGAGAACCTTCACCATCAACGCGCGCGCAAAAAAATACATTGCTTTATTATGTTGTATCTCCGCTATTTGTTAAAATTTCTGATTTTTTTACATATACTTAACGATGTGCATAAATTATCTGTGAAAAATTTTTGTCAATATATGCGTCATTTGTTTTAATCTGGTCTAGAAAAGTACCTTCGAAAATCGGCGAAATCGCGTATATAAGGCCTTAACACGCATACCTATGTAAAAATAATAGATGAATAAACATATTTTCGAACTGAGAGCTTTGTGAATGCAGACTTTTGAATTGGACGGTGTTTTGAGGTTCTTGTGATTTTTACATCGCAAATCTCTATAGGGAAATTGTTTCTTTTCCATCACTGGCATTGGTTGATGCGCCAACGAATTTGTTGTTTTACTATTTTTAAGAATCACCATAAGCGTGGTTTTTTTATGGCCATTATCATACTTTTCCACGCAAAACTATTATATCTAAGAACACTGTTGACTAAATTCAGATATATTTTATCATATTCTATAAATAAATATGATTAAACTTAGGATGCTGACATAATTCCATCTAAAGTTTAACATATATACAAATATAAGATGCGTTTAGTTTGTAAAGTTTATCTGTACGTAAAAAACCAAATACTGTATGGCAATGTATATATTTAATAAGAACGTTAGTAAAAAAAAGTATTTGCGCCGTCAGGGCTCGGCTTCGGTGGTAGTTTAAGTTAGTCTGCGTTGCGCATGGCCGATGCTCGGAGCGGTGACCGCTCAGCTGCGCACCGGCTGGCCCATCAATCAGTAAGTGGGTGGCCGAGACCTGAGACCTTGACGTAGGTACAGGTTCAATTGGGAACGGGTAATACGTTAAAACCCGCAAGGATACACGATGGAACTCGGGAAATAACTATTTCTTTTCCATCGACATTCCCCTGTGCAATGAAGACATTTCATTCACAATTAACCTTTGTTAAAAGTCATTCTTTTGTGTACAAATGGAAACGTCGCAATAGCAATAAGTACATGGTGTTGAAGTTTTTGTCGTTGAAATATAATGAAAGTATCTTTTTATATTTTTCATTTCCTTATTTTTATTACCCAACATTTTGTTTTGCACATTCATATTGTAAATCTCGTAACGAGTATTTTAAGGTATTCCCTTCGTAGCGGGCTGTATTTTGTGGGGGCATAAGCAGGGCCCTTCTGAATCATTGATCAATTACAGTGGCGCTTAATAAAAATGAGTCACAGTCAATCATTATATTCAATGATAGACTGCAATAAAAAATTTCCCGAGAATTTCGTAGATTTAGACATTTTGTCTGAAAAGTAGCCGCTACGACAATTCTTTTGCTAATCTCATTTTTCTAAGTTTTGTCATTAGTATTTTCTTTAAACATTCGGTGACCCCCTGCTTTCATCGTCGTTGCTGAGTCTTTAGAATTTTTTACACGCGCTGAGCAGTTTATATCAGGCATATAGAGTTATTTAGTGTATAAATTATTAGATAGAAATGTCGCCAGCATGTCATCTCCATAAAGTGCCGTATAAATGAGACGACTTTTAGAGTCGCAAATTTTCCTAAAAGTTCGGTCACTTGGCTTGAATTTTTACCAGTATACTGGGATGTATTTTTACTTGATTATAGATGAAATTCAGTTTATCGTTAAATATTCGGGTTCGTGAAAGGAATACTTTTGAAAATGGCTAACGGATTCTCGTAGGCAAATTGTGCCAAAAGAAATTACAAGAATATGGATCATTGGATTCGAACGACGTAAACTTCAATTTCAGAATTTCACGCGTTTAACTTTTTATATTTTATCGTTAGCTCAACGATAATTCTCATATAAAAAATGGTTATTTTGTTTCACGCCTGCCCACAAGAGCCACGGTTTTTGTCATCAGCACTGATTATCGTTGATTTTGGTTACTTCCATTGATTTATCAATTTTCAAGGCAGACGATTTTAAGGGGTACGTTTCCGCATAAGATATGTGACTGCACAAATCATGCTCTTCGGTCTATACAGAATTGCTCGATATATCATACGTATATAGTTCAATACGAGATGAACGGGGGGAGGGGGAGGGGGGGGAGGTTCTCGTCGTCGTTCGCGTTTACAGTATCGAAGAAAAAGGTGTACAAAAAAAGCCGGCAAACTGCTAGGAGGTGAGTTGCAAAATGGGCGACGGCCGGACACGGCGAAGGGAGAGGATATGCCTGGTAATAAATATACGAAGATTAGATCGGCAAGTCAGCGTTTTCGAAAGCCAATAATTCGTGTGAAATATCGGCTATCCTCGTGAGCCGTTGGTTAAAAGGGGAGCATGGACGAGTGGCCGGGTGGGAAGGGAAAATGTTGAGAAAAGCTGTTACCGGGGTGGTCGTCAACTCTCTTTCTCTCTCTCTCTTCTCTCACACGTCCCGCATGCTCGCTGTTTTCACCTCGCTATACGTCGTATCGTTCATTGCCCAATACTACCGTTCGTCCAATAGAGCGTTAATGAAGCCAAATAATAGCCTCATTTTTACGAGTTTCGCGTGGATGCCTTTCGTAGCCCTACCTAACAGACATCAACACTGACGATTGCCACGAAAGCGAAAACACGTTCGAGAGACATTCTCCTCGGCTAGTCGGCGAAAAGAAAACTGTAACCATCAAGAAACATGTTGCAGAAAAGTTATCGCCCAATGCTGTTTTTTTTTCCGTAAGAGAATGTTATGTCATAAGGTATTTGAAATTTGGCAACATGGAGGCACAATTTCACGCCTCGCCGCTTAAACAAATACCCACCGCTGACGTTATTTGCAGAACCGGGGGGAGACCGCCGCTGCAAAAACAAGGGGCTGCCGGGGTTCCTAGTGGAAGATCCACAACGGCGGTGTTATTTTGCTTGCAGGCCCCGAGGCTCTTTCTAGCAACTCTTCTCTCGTCAAATCCCCATACGTTGGTAGAATAACTTCGAAAACTTTTTCATTCAATGGCGGATTGTGTTTGGAGTTTCCCAGTGGACCTTGGACCACAGCTTTTTCATATTTACGCTAGCCCGGATCGTCTGGAGGGCAATAATGGTGATGGAGATTTCAATTGGCCGGACATCGGTGAAAAATGTCGCGCGTTATGCACCCCTTAAAAAAATCGCAAATCCTCTGGATTGCCAAGTAACTATATTTTGCTAGCGGAATCATGGCTTTGTTGGTGAGTTTTCCGGTTTCGTTGCCTCCAAGACATTTACGGTTCGATTTTGCCTTAAGGGGCTATGCCAGTGTGAATGCTGAAAATTTGGGTTTTTCGGGAATTTTTTTGAAGATAAGTACTCAATCAAATATTTCGGAAAATTAAAAATATATTTGGCTATATTTGACCTATATTGCATCATTTTTTCATAGAAAAATATTGAGATCCAAGCGACTTATGCGCTGCCTTCGGAGGTGCAAAAAAAAGTTCCTCCACTGCTGACATGATTCCGGTCGATTGAGTAGCTGGAACTGAAAAAGGAAAAAATGTCGTTAAACCGGAAGGTGTTTCCTGTACAATGACGTAGGATTTTCGAAAAATATCAAAATCTAACAAAATGGCGTAGTTATGAAAAAAGTCTGTTTTCTTGCCTATAAAATGGTCGTTTTTTTTCAATGCCAAATCGTCAATTTTCATCCAATCGAAAATATCCTACGTCATTGTAGAGTAAATATATTCAAGAGTACCCAGTTCAAATTTCAAGTCAATCGGACAATTGCTCTTTGAGTTACAATGTCAGAAAATTTGAAAAATCTCATTTCGAGAAAAACGCGTTTAAAGATTTAACTATCGATTTTTGCAAGATAAAATGATATTGATATAATTTACACAAATGATAATGATATTCTTGAAAGTATCAACTGTCGAAAAAGGCAACAAATAAATCGATTTTTTTAAAGTGTCACACTGGATAGCCTCTTAATATGGTGATTAAAATGATCATAAAATAATGATGATGATGGATATGATGCCTCATCTCCATCGACTTCTACACCTGGTGGGCAGATTCCATTGTTTTCACCACAAGGTCGACACCATGCGATTTGGCGTTTTCGAGGTTGTGTGTACGTTTTGAAATCACCAGATCTTCCACCATCTTTCCACCGATTCTTCAAACATCTTTACTACAGAATGGGCTTCCATGTTTTCGATGCATCCGAAGTGATTAATCTGGAAGTTGTCCTGTTTTTTTTTGGTGCAAGAGCCAATAAGAGTTGCGCTGCTGTAATTGGAAATGAAACTTCTTTTTGTTTCAGGCGCCATGTCCTAACACCGTCGAACCTGACTTCGAGGCTTCCCTGGCAGCGTTTTCCTCCTTTTCCTCCATAATAGTGTTTTTCAACGCGGATTCGAAAATCGATTTTCTGACAATAGATATTTGCTGGAGACAGGCGTAACAAACTTTTGTTGAAAATCCACTTCGTCCATAAGACCGCAAGCCAAATTCGTTCCGGCTCTCGAAAGCGAGAGTTTCGAAACAAAAGCGAATCGTTGATTCATTTGGATACTCGACCGAGTTTTGAAGACGAAGCAACGAATTCAAAACCACACGCCCATTCCAACTGAATTTTGAAGTTAAGTACGGGTGGTCTTTTTTTGCGAATGCCACCACATGTTGACAATCTTTACAAAACGAGTTTGAAAAACTTGGCACTTGGCATCCTGTTCAACGCTCCATGATTTTTTCCTGATGTGAACATCAAAGCCTAATTCATTTTATTCGTGAATCGGCCTCTGAGTTTTCTTTTTTGTGGTGACGTAAATATGCATAAATGGTAAGACTAGTTTAAGTTAGTAACAATTTCATTAGAAAATTGTCGTAAACGAGATTTTTGTCATAATTCAAGATTGGCGAATTGCGTCTCGGGCATGAACCGCGAGAGGCGGTAAATCTACCTGAGAAATATGAGGATTACAAGGATATATTTCACGAATAGCAGCCTCTGGTACGAACACGGGTATTAAGTAGTCTGTGGGAAGCGTATACGGCTGAACTATGTACCCTGTAGTTTCACAGCTAGACACGGAGAGACTTAGCCGAAATTCTAGCTTCGTTCTAGAATGGAAGCATGACACGGGCGCGAGCATTCGGGCATCCATATGCATGTGGCTGGGTAGGCAAAAGAGAGATATAGCGAAAGGCTGGTAACAAGGATCGTGATGGGAGAAGCATGGGTATCACCACTGTATTCGAGCTGGGTCATGCAAATAGGAATATGGCCTTGTTGACATCATCGTCGTAGGCGTAGGCATAGAGGTAAACGATGTTCAAAACGTCTCGTATACACGAAGGGAAGAGCTCGGATAAGCATTTTTTTATGACGAAACTTAGTAACGCTCCCGTTACGAAATCATTGATAGATGTTACTTCTCGTCGAGTATTGCTTGCCCAACGAATACTTCTTTTTCCGCAGTTTTTAGCGATTCACATTTGACATCAGTATCATCTCAAGTTAAAATCAAAAGCTAATTATACTTAGCAAATACTTAACTCATACTTACAGATGATTACTGCCGCTACGACAGCGATCATCTGCTGCAAATGCCATTCTTTAAGGGGTAAGGCCGCAGTAGAATTTAAAAAAAAATCGATTTTTTTCTCCCTGCAACGGTGCTTCATCACCATAAGAATAAGTTACTATTCGATTTATAGCATGAATATTTTTTTTCACCGACTTTGAGCGTGTAACGTAAGCCCACCCCTGGCACGGCCATAGAGTTCCTAAAACTTTAAACGCGTTTTTTTCTCGAAACAGCTTTTTTCCAATTGGCGTGACAAATAACTTCAATTTTTGTTTTTTGTTTTAGGTAAAAAATGGTTGGATGCGAAATGTCACACCGCGGAGCGCTTAAAAGATAACAAAAGAAAATATTAGTAGTCGGCCATTTTGTACATCGAAAAATATATATATTTTTCCTAACAGCTTGATATTCATACTAAATAGATGTGTATTAATTTTATTAACCCCTTAAAAATACCACCGCAACGGTTCTAGGGTGGTCTCGAGCTGGCGCTGGCTGCAAACAAGCTGGCCCGCTTATTAAATGACATTTAGCTGAATTTCGTTGAATTCCTTGCTGATTGTAAAGTGTACAGAACAGCAACATCTTCTCGACCCGGCTCAATCCAATCGCGCGCTTCTACGGATTTATCGAAACGTCGAAAGTGAGGATTGTATCAGCATATGTCGCGAACCTACAACTGCCATGCAAATGTTAACCCGTCAGTGTATAGGTTTAGTTCGAGTTTGGATATAGCTCTGCCGCTTTAGCTTTCCGCCCTAGTTTTATCGTCTCTTCTCGCTCGTATCATAGCTGGTCTTTCATACGCACTTATGGACATCGATATGTATTTTTTTTTTCACAGGAAACAACGCAGAGGCGAAAACCATTTTCATACAAATGGCAGAAAAAAGGTCGAGTTTTGTGCGAGAAGAGAAAAACTTTGACATCGGCGCTCGGGGCCAATTTACCGATATGAATCTTGCATGAAAACATCGTTCCAAAGAGATTGACAATCAAGAAGAAAAAATATATTTTCCCTTTTTTCGAGCTTTCGGAGCTTCTCCGAAGAGAAGCTGCGTGTTATTTTTGAGGTAACACGTGGTGAGGAAAATGCTGATACTAAATGTGTACACGTACACACGCACGTGCCGGAGTGGGAGATGAAAATGCCTCTTCGAGCACATATACGCAAGGGTGAAGATACGTACGCTTTTGGGGATTCGGGAAAGGGACTTGATGATTGCATAGGAAGAAGGAAAACCGAGAGCATCATCGTGACACTCGACAGGGTGAATATAAGGGCGTATTCGCTTACGCAATATCTGTGACAGAAGGTCCGTCGTTGTCCCATAAATGATACCGGAAAAAGGTAGAGGGATGTCCCCTGTCGCAGCTACTGCGTAAACCAGTGCGTTACACACAAACACACTCGGCACTCATGTTACTACGTGGTCACGTCGCGAAGCATATGGGCAGGACATTGAGCGGGTGTAAAAAAAATCGAAAGGATCTTGATAACAGATGATAACGAACAGCGAAATCAATAGATCAATTGTGTATTTATCATGGTCTTGTTATTAACCAGAATGATGATTCCGTTGAAAATGTTTTGTAAAATAAGGTGAGCAACCAATCACCATAAAACGTCAACCGATGAAAGACCTCAACATCATCGCTGCCCCTAGGGACCAGGATCTCGGTGTTCCTGGCAACGAGCCCAGGCATCGAAAACGCTTGCAGAATACAAGCATGAACCAGCCATGCATAACGAACGTCGGTGATGCCATAAAGCCGATATATGAGAATTTGAGTGACAGTAATCTGCTTGAGAGATGCCTCGTAGATTTCACACAAAATGATCATGGAAATTCCAATGAATTGATTTAGAAAATAGCCCTAGAAGTGCTAAATAGTAGAGCAAGCATCGTGTAAGTTGTTATGGAAACTGCCGCATGTGTCTTCAACTGGATGTCACATGTCCACACTACACGAGCAGGGTCCATGGGTGCTGATTGTTGAGTTGATCTGCGTCCAATGTGCAATTCCGGCGGCCCTATACTGGGAGTTGCGGTGGTTTAAGGTCGCGTTGTGAAATTAAAAAGGACATAGTCGAAAAGTTAGGCTTCCGTCGTATTTGTCGAACAGCCCGTCGACGAAATACAGCCCGATGTGCCATGTCGTCCTTGGATAACGCCTGCCATAATGTAGTCCGGTCGATGCCGAGAAGCCTGCGGGATTCGTGAGGCAGTCAATCTGGACCCGCCCAACTCGAGTTCGTCCGCTCGAAGCCTGATTTTAGGTTTGTTATGTACCATCTCCGGCACAAGCATGGTACGAGTGTTGATTTGATTGCTGTTGTGTGATCGCAACACCATCCTCGATGAGTCACTTGGAAGCATTAACATTTTCGTTCAACGCGTCGAATAATCGTGTGGCTGGGATGCTGCTGATTTGGATATTGTAAACGGTAGGTCAACGCTGCTCTGCAGTGATTGCGTGTTAACAGGCATACCCCAAAGATTATTCCACCTGAGCTTAATCCGTTAGCATTTTGCGCGTTGCCCCAAATTAAATCTGTGCTACGTCTCGCGACCCATAGCTTTGTGAATATTGTACTGACGCGACACACTCAGGTGTTGTCCTTTCTAGTTTCGGCAGTTGTTTTTTTTCGCAAATGACATTCGTGGATGGTTCTTCGAAAGTTGTGATCGTATTAGTTTAAAGCCTATCCATTTAATTCAAAGCAAGACAATTAAATGATTATGCATTACTAAACTAAATTACTGACGATTACTGAATACTAAATTACCAAGTTATTCAATGACAATAAATAATTCCCTGCGGAAGCCGTTAGCAATTCGTATCTTAGTAGACTAAAACATGATCTGATTACTGAAATTTAAATTACTGTTAGCGAATAACAATAAATAACCCCTTCTGGAAGCCGTTGGCAATTCAGATCTAAAAGTGGGTTAAACATGAATCTGAAGCAGCATCGTTGACAAAAAATTCCAAAGATTTACCGATTCAAACAGGAATAATGTTATTTTACCGTTCGCCGACAGTTATCTTTACATTTTGACTGGTGTACCTAGAGAAATGCATAGGCATGCTTGTCTTTTCACGAAATGATGTTACAGTCAAGGTAGACCCTTCGAGAAGCTGAAACGTAGAGAGAAAGGAAAGCAAAACTGGCTGGTAGAATGAAGAAAGGCTTGGGTAGCAAAACAGAGGAAACTAAAGACCGGAAGGAAGGAGGAAAGCACATATCATTGTGCCGTCGAGTGGCTTGAATATTTCAGTCAGAAAACAAGAGGTAACGGGTCCAGGAGTTATTATGCTGGCTCTGTTCTCTCTCCTTATCTTTTGGCTTCTATCACCACCAAGATGTCCTCTTCTCAGAGGCGAGTTGACCGAAAAAATCGGTAGCGAAAGAGACAACGAGAGTGACTGAACACGTTGGGAGTATTCCACAACCGGCCATTCGTCTTTCCGGGATATTTAGTATCCAGTAGTCTTCACCCATGCGCTCCCTATACTTGTTCCGGACATTGAGCTCATCAAGTTCCTTCCACCAAAGTAATCTATTCCGCAGTAGAAACCATTCCCGCGTAACGTAAAAAATAGATATCTTTCCCCCTGGACAAGAAATGGGAGCTATTTGGTTCTAGCGGTAGATAAAATAAGAACTTGAAATTCCGAGGGAGCTTGTAGCACTATTAGTTCAGTAAAAGAGACGAAAATCCAGCACTTTTTAGCGTAGAATATGAATTTGTGACTGAAGGTAGATGGTTGCATACTGAAAGTAACCCCAATGAAAATGTTGCTGCTCAACTCGCCTCTACTCTAAGAAATAGGGGTTGAAATCATAAAAATCTTCGTATCTCGATAATTAATAGCCCGATCAAAAAAGCTTCTGAGCAAAAGTTGTTTAGAATAATAAAATACGTATAAAGTTATCGAACGTCCAACCCCCTATCTTTGAAAATAGCGGCACAAAAACGATTCGAAAATTCGGGGTTGATGCGTGTCTGAGCGGAGTAGACATATCGTGTTTTTGTGCCGCTATTTTCAATGGTAGGGGATTGAACGTCAGGTAACTTTATACGTATTTTACTACTCCAAAGAACTTTTGTTTGAAATATTTTTTTATCAGGCTATTAATTATCGAGATACGGCGATTTTTAAGTTATCAACCCCTATTTATTACGGTTGAATTTTCGAATCGTTTTTGTGCCGTTATTTTCAAAGATAGGAGATTGACCGTCAGAAAACTTTATACGTATTTTATTATTCCAAACAACTTTCGCTTGAAACCTTTTTTGATCGGGCTATTAATTATCGAGATATGGCGATTTTTTGGTTTTCAACCCCTATTTCTTAGGGTTGGGGCGAGTTGAGGGGCAACACTTTATTAAAGTTTCTTTCAGTATGCAACCGTCTACCTTCAGTCAAAAATTCATATTCCACGCTAAAAAGAGCTGGGTTTTCGTCTCTTTTACTGGACTATATCTCGTCTACAAAGAGTTAGACTGGAAGATAGAGAGGAAATACAACGTGAGAGGGATGGCATTTTTTGATGAGGTTTCTGGTTGCACGGGTGCTTCTCGCATTCTCGCTGATAGTGCCTAATGAGCAAAATACTGCACGGAGCTCATTCGTGTGTTCTCCATCTTTCTGTCAATGGCAGTGAGAGACTTCGCCTTGTAACCGATAGTTGTGAAGTATAGTCGACAGTCTCCCTTCTCAAGCTTTATCTTGACGGTAAAGTATCTCCAAGGATCATCACCCAGCGGTGTAATCGATCTCAGGATCAATACGCAACGTCTGAGGCTACATGTACACGTTCCCATCCACACTGACACCATCATGCATCTATCACCACTTGAGCCAGCGTTTTCCCGAATTCATTCTAGCTTGTGGACTCGAAGATAAAGCAACGAGAGATAAAATTGTGAGAAATGGAAAGAAAGAGAAAAGCGAACATTTGTAGAACACCCGAAAAGATAATAGTGAAGAAGTTTGGGCTGGAGGGGTGCTTATCCTCGTCGTCAACGAGTGACGCTGATGTTTTCGATGGTTGATTTCCGGCAGGACGTCGAGATATATCGCATAGCTCAAAGGCTCGTCTATTTAGGTCTCCATGTGTACAAACGCACCCTTGCTTATTGCTTTTCCCCACACGGTGCATTGCACACGTGTAGGATACATTTTCTCAAAGTTGCAGCATATCGCTACCGTGACTCTTCCACTTTATCCGTCTCTATATCATCAACGTTTCTACCTGCAGGAATCTAGTTTTTTTTCAGCTCGTTTCATTTTGCTCTCCCGAGTTTCTTGCGCGTGCATGTATGGTCGAGCGAGAGAAAACGAGGGCCGAGTTTACTTACTGACGCTACTGAACGTTTGCCCCATCCCCAGATTTCCACCCTTTTCATGGCTTTTTCAACCTCGCACTGGCGGAACGTTCCCTTGGCCCGGTCACAAAGGGAATACCCGATGTGCCCTCTCTTCGCTCATCTCCACGTATCTCTTTCGCTTTTGCAGCTCGATATTTCAAGCTGTAAGGCATAATTTTCCCTGCCGGGCCACTCAACTACCGGTTCTCCTATTCTCCATTTCTCCCACTCCGCCTCTCCTTCTCCCTATTTGCCTCTTTCGGCTTTTCTTTACTCCCGGCCGCCCTCGTGCATGTTCAACGATGAAACTTTCCTTTTACTCCGCTTTTTCGGTTTCCGGTGGAGCGGGACCACGGTCATAGTGGGATGCACGGGAAAATATATGGCAGTCACTGCGGAACGAGCGACAAGTGTGCGGGCGGAGGTGTTGGAAGTAACGGAGGCCAGAGAAGCTCAGCCTCATTGAAATTTGATACCCGTTGACCTAGCTACCTACGGCGAGAACGACTCCGATGACGACGACGTGAAGAAAGGAAAACAAAAATAAAAAGACTAATATACATGTCACTGGACACCAATGTTTTCGACAACTTTTCCCGCCATATTCGCTGTCGTATTAAAGTCTCTGGCTACACCAAGGCTAAAAATATTGCCGGATTGGCCGACAGAATCGATCGTTTGCGTCAATCTAAAATCACCCGCGAATAAAAAAAACTACATTACACTAATAATAACAATCACAAAACCCTCATCGAAATGTTTTATTCCTCTCCAAAAGTTCTCGTTTATTTTTTCACGAAACGTTTTCATCGTTGCATCCTTTTGATAGCACCATCTTTCGTTCCTCTTTAACTGTCCGTCCATTTGTAATACGGGACGCCGACGACAAATTTGTTTTCGCGGGGCTGACTTAGATTTACCCGAATGTCCAACTCCAAGACTGAACAAGGTGACGAAGGACAACAGTAGCGCAAAATAGCAGCCCGCCCGGAGGATACTGTCGAATTGAAGATAAGCAGTAAAGCTCTCGATATATATTTGATATATGGACTCAATTTCGATACAGTGATAAACTCAAAGGGATAGCAGTGGCTGTACGATCCGATATACACATGGGAATCGTAATACGTGCATTACTCTCCGTACGTACGGAGAATAATGCACACATTCGTAGTCACCCACACACCCACACACACACACACACACACACACACACACACACACACACACACACACACACACACACACACACACACACACACACACACACACACACACACACACACACACACACACACACAACACACACACACACACCTGCACCCGCACACACACCTGTACCCCCACACACACACCTGCATAATGCACACATTCGTAGCCACCCATTCACACCTACATAGATACACCTACACACGCTACACACACACCTACATTCACATACACACACGCACCTACATCCATATACACACACCTGCACCCACACACACACCTGCATAATGCACACATTCGTGGCACCCACTCACACCTACATAGATACACCTACACACACTGCACCCACACACACCCACACACACACCCACACACACACACACACACACACACACACACACACACACACACACACACACACATTTATACCTGCATCCGCACACGCACCTACAGATGCACACCTACACGCGCATACATATTAGATGTGTATTTACACGCGAATATGTAGTGTGATATAGTACACTGTATACGCGATCTACCGCGACGTATAGTATGCGTTTGAAGCGACCATAAGTATGTCACAGCTCTGTTGGAGAGAATTCTCTTGGGGTGTTCGCTGCTAGAGAGAAAGGTAGTGAGGTTACGTATACACGTATCCAGAGCGGGGATAAGGATGCTGGTAAACTAGCAGGGAGGAAAAAGGAGACTGAAGGCAGCGAAGGCGCGGCCAGACTCGGTAGGATGGGTGATCCGAGTTTACGGGGTCAGTTTATCGAGAGGTGGTTTGGCTTGCGAGGATATGGGGAGACGCGGAGCAGAAATGGGGCTTGGGAGTGAGTGGACTTCCAGTTAAGCGACGAACGAATATGCGCGGTGGCGAGGGGCCATTGGAGAGTCAAAGAGGGATGAGGATTTTTATGGAGTAAGAGGAGGGTAAAACACTCTGTGAGCTCCATTCTTGCTTGCTCCGTACATATATACCGGAAAATACCAAGTGGAGGCCAAGATTTAAGTTCTGACAACGTTTCTAGTCCCAGCACAACGAGCGGCCCTCCAGGGCTGCCTCGGTAGACAGACGTGCTTGGAAATGCCGTTATGTTTGTGTACCCGATCACCCACTATGTTCGGAGAATTTCTCAGGCGGAGAGGGGTTCGAGTTTTGAAACGGAAAGAGAGAAAATGGTGTTACCGCCCATAGTCCCAGGATGAGTATACTCCCGCCATCAACAATCCTACGAGCTAGAACCGTAGTGGACTCCAAGCTGCGTATGTGACTCCCTGTGGCTCTCCGACTCGCTTGGGCTTGTCCTTATGGCTTGATTTCGAATTCAGTCCAAGTGGCTTGCTGCACAAAACCACCCAGAGAAGAGGCAAGGTTATCTGAACAACCGGATAACGGAATGAGACGAGACCTTTGTCTTCCGACCTTTCTTTCCGTTTTATTTTATAGCGACCGACAGCCGTAACATATGTGCGGTACTATCGATAAAGCTGGTCCATGGAGCGATATTTTCCCCATGGTGAATCCAAAAATGAGGAAGAACGAGATTCTTTCCATCACGATGGTTCGCATCATCTATTGTTCTGGAATATGTTCTTTGTATTAGGGAAAATTATTTTTTTCTGATGAACAATGGAACATAGTAACGACTGTGGTTTTTCGTAGGGGTGGATATGGTGACTACCGACGGTATCAATATTTCGCTGTTCACTTACAAGGAAAGGTTGCGAAGTCGATCTCTTCGATTTCTATGAAATTTGGCATGCTTGTAGAATGGGTAAAAATAAGTGACACGTATTTTTTTATATCTGCGGAACTCGATTTTTAAGGGGTGAAACGCACCCTCGAAAATAGGGGTGTTTTTTGTTTTTCGTCGATAACGTTTCAACGGTACGAGATATGAAAAAACTTCAAGTTGCAACAATGTTTATTTGTTCGTGTACTATACATTGGAGATGCGAACGGTAACGTTATCTACGAAAAATGAAAACCACCCCTATTTTCGAGGGTGCGTTTCACCCCTTAAAAATCGGCTTCTGCAGATATAAAAAAACACGTGTCGCCTGTTTTTACCCATTCTACAAGCATGCCAAATTTCATATAAATCGGAGCGATCGACCTCGCAACTTTACCTCGTTAGTGAAGAAAAAATATATGACCATTATTTCCTGCATCGTCTGATCGCCTAATCAAATTTGAACTTGGAGACCGTCAACCCGCCCATACCATAAAGTTCACAGTAGTCGAATGTGCACGCTCTGCCTAGTTGAAGGACAACAAGAAACTCGGAGATTTTGTAAATATATTTCCTTCGCCAGGCTCTTTCCGGTGAAGTGAAACTCCAACAAGGTAGCACATTATAGTTACGGCGATACGAAGTTAGATGAAAGCCCTTGTCTCATAAGGGCCGTGTTCGAAATCTTGATGACTCAATTTCCGTGATCCAAGTTACCGTGGGCACGAAGGTACGTCGTAAAGTCTTGAACGCTGTACCGTAGACTATTGCTGTGACAACCGGTGCTGGAGGATCCTTCTGGTTATTGCCATCGAGTGTATTGTGCGGAGAACGGATGAAGATATGAAACGGTAAGAGGGTGAGTCTATGGATCTTTGGCACTGAAACCGATAGTCCATCATCATCGACTGGATCTTTGGTGAGAACCGATATATCAAGATGTCACGAATTGGGTGACCGTGCCGAAATCTTCCCCGATATTCCTTCCACCGTATACGTTGGTGGAGAGTTCTCCTCACCGACGTTCATCCTCAACGCTGGGAATGTAGACGCGCGCAGTATAATGCATCTAGCTTGGCCAGGGATGAGCGAATGCAGTACCGACCGAATGATATACGGTTACCATAGCGGTGAGCAAAAAGGAGTGGCTGCGTTTTCGGGAGGGGTCGGGGGAGAGTGGAATCCTCTTCGAGCAATCCTTCTCTCCGGTTTTTCCCTCGTTCTCACTTCAGTCTCCTCAACTCCAATATCATGAGTATAGTTTGCAGGGCTGACGAGCTCTCATTGCCGGATGCTGGTTAACGCGTAGCTCATTCAAAATCCGGCCTCCACGTCACAGCATCGTCTCTCCAAGCATTTATCCCACTTCCTCTCCGTACCAGTCTATTTCTCTACCTCTCTATCGTTTTACTCTTTCCCTCCTATTTGCCCTCCTCCTATCCACCACTTTCCACAAATGAGAAATAATTATCCGAATTCAGGAAAATGTTCTCCTGAGCTCCGGTCTTTTTCTCGCTTGAATCACGTCAATTATTTAAGGGGTCTTCTCACTTTAGACGCTAAAAAGGCTATTTTCATGATTTTTTTCATAGGTTTATATGATAGATATTCATATAAAAGTTGTTACACTTAATAAATACACTTTGGAAATACATTTAAAAAAAATTTAATGTATTTATGTAACCCAAACAAACTTTAAGGCACCGCGCCACGGTAAACATTTTTTTGTCATTTTTTTCTTTATTTTCTGAAAGATACATTTGTTAAGAATACTCTCATCAATTCAAAAAAAGAAATTTGTAAAATTCGCGGAGGTACAGCATTTTATGTCAAACCGTTCGAAGTGCACGACCGCGCCGAGGGGCAGATGTGCGGCTTTGAATGCGTTTTTCTCGAAACTACGTTTTTCAACCTGGTTGACAACATATTAAAAAAACTATCCATCCGATTCGCATGCGCCAAGTCTCAAACTGTTAAAAAATTCTGTCTCTATGGCACCACGTAGGGATTTTTTTTATAAAGGACTCCTTCTATTTGTTTATGAACGATGAAAATTTTCCATGAAAATCGCAAATAAAATTCGCTAGTCCGCCATTTCTTCTTTTAGATATCGGAATTCCCCTACGTGATGCTGTAAACCTATATGTCTAATTTATAAATATATTTTTATTTTATTTTTCAGATGAACCGTACGGCTTAATCGCTGTCAACCGCCGAGCAGCAATTTCGTCGGAGTGTCCTCTTGGAAGCAACGTACACCGCAAAATATACTTTAGATTCGAGTAAAAAAAATCGTGTACAGTTTTCTATATGTACATATTGACTATGAGTATTAATGAAAAAAATTGCATTCATCGTTTGCTTGAAAATAATTACGAAAAATGCCTTAAACGTGTTTTTCTCGAAACGACGTTTTTCGACGGCTTGTTGATAAAATCTTCGAAACTACTGAACCGATCACTATGAAATTTTAACCACATGTTCTCAACTACTATAGCTATAGCGAATACCAAGGATTTTTTTTTAATTTTGGGATTTACTATTTTTTTGCCGAATGCGGTGAAAAAATACGTTTTTTTTTTTGGAAAATATCCGCCATTTTGTTATTTTTGCAAATATCAAAATTTTATTTTGATATTTTTGTTTCGGATGATCCATCTCCGAGATTTCATCAATAGCACAGACCTCCAATTTTTTATGCACATTTTTCTAACTACCATTTTCGTTTATAGCTAGTTTCTTAAAGAAACAATTTTTTTAAATGTATTTTTAAAGTGTATTTATCATGTGCAACAACTTTTATACCAATATCTATAAAATAAAACTATCAAAAAAATTCACGAACATAGCCTTTTTTTAGGGTCCAAAGTGAGAAGGTTCCCTGAAGACTTGCTCTTCCACGCTGTAAATATTTCCATATACATGCGTGCAAAGCGCACTTACTCATATCCATCTACGTGTTTAAGTTTAACGGTTTGCTTTCCGTGTCAGATTGGCTTTTTGCGATATAAAGGGGGAACGATTGGATATATGTATGAAATATAGGAGAGGAACGTTGAAGATTGCAAGTAGTTACAAGGAGGACGAAATGAGAGTCTGCGAACAAGTTCTTTCGTGCTCTTCCCCAGTAAACGACTCGGAAGAGAAAGAGTAAAAAGAAAGTGGTACAGTAATGTAAGAATACGTATATACAGAATCAGACAAAAAAACGCTTGCAACCGTATACAAAAGCTCGAAGAGAGACTATGAGGGAGAGGAAAAGAAAGAGAAAGAACCTGAATTATTATGTCCGGACATTACAATCAGACGAGCGGTACTTTCCCTCTTTCCGTCCACCATTCACTCCCGGTCTACTTTTGTGTCGTCTGTCTCGCTCCAATTTAGGCCGTAGCACATCTCGATGTGCACGGGGTAAAAGTTATCCGTACTTTTCGTACGGATAAAGATCTCTCGGGGCAGAGAAAAGTTACGGTCGTTTGCAAACTAATCGAGCTGTCTCTTTTCTACGGGGTGTCGAAACTTTCGGTGCTTGTCAAATTTTTCTTCCCGCTTTCCTCTAACCCTCTCACTCCGCTCGCACTTCCGGTTTGGTGTACTCCCGCATTCGGATTCCCTCTCGCCCTTCGCTGCCTCAATGACGGCATTCGCCGTGGCAAACTCTTGTTTCCTCATCGAGCTCCTCGTCTACCGAGAGAAAACTCTCCACCTGTTTCGCCGCTTTGCGTTCTTTCCAGTTTCGAGATTCGAGCGAATAATTCTGCCTCTTATCTACTCTTCATTCACGTAATCATGTCCGAAATATTGATCAGAGGTATGCTGATCAGACGATCAACACATGACGTTCGTCCAGGCCACTTAAGGGGTCTCGCCACTTTGGATGCTAAAAAAGGCTATTTTCATGATTTTTTTTCGGTGATAGGATTATATTATAGACATTGATATAAAAGTTGTTACACTTGAGGTAGTACGAGCGCGCAAACTTGTTTTCTATAGATTTTGTTCAAATTTTAACCAGACATTGATCATATCATTATGAAGGAAATTATCATTGAGTGAAATTTCAGAACAGTCTACTATTTATATTGGAAGATAATGGCTTTTAAAATTGTAAATTTAACTCTGCGGGGTCTGCATTGAAATTTAGACAAAATAATTTTCCGTAAAAAAATGTTTGTCCCCTATAATAAGAAGACATATGCCAACACCACAGAACAGTATTGTTCAATATTTCGAGAAAAAAAAAATTATCGTGTTCGTAAAGTTAAAAATGTTGTCATAAAAAATCTTTGCATTATAAATATTAATATTATATATTGTTTATGTTATCTTCATTTATGAATAAAATTATTGGTTCATTCATAACTGATTAAAAATTTTGTTCGATTAAAAATTACTTACAAATAAAAATTTGTGTTGCAGTATTATTTTAAATATGCCGCGCAAACTCACGTCATTGGATACGTGGAACGATGCGGTGTTGGCATGTCTTCTTATTATAGGGGACAAATATTTTTTACGGAAAATTATTCTGTCTAAATTTCAATGCAGACCCTGCAGTGTTAAAAGTTGCAATTTTAAAACCCATTATCTCCCAATCTAAATAGTCGACTGTTCTGAAATTTCACTCAAATTTCACTCAAATTAATTACACATCTATTTAGTATGAATATCAAGCTGCTAGAAGAAAAATATATATTTTTTTCGATGTAAAAAATTGCCGACTACTCGAAGCTTCTCGAAACAGCTTTTTCCAATTGACGAGACAAATAACTTCAACAATTTTCACTCGATTTACTTCCAATTTAAAAGTTTTGTTCCTGATTGCATTTGGCAGAGAAGTACGTACGGAATTTCTGATTAATCGAAAACTTTTCATTTTATAAGTACTTTATGAGCGGGTTATAAAGAAAATTTTCACTGAAAATTCATTTCTTAAGTTCATATACCTATAACTTTTAAATAAAACAATATTTTTTAAATTCCGTACGCACTTCTCTAGGTATTCTAATGTAGATTGACGAGAATTTTTGTTTTTTGTTCTAGGTCAAAAACTGTAAATGCTAAATGTCACGCCGCGGAGCGCCTGAAAAAAAGATAACAAAAGAAAGTATTAGTAGTCGGCCATTTTGTATAACGAAAAAATATATATATTTTCTAACAGCTTGATATTCATACTAAATTTATGTGTAATTAATTTTCTGAGTGAATCACTTTTTCATACGAAAAAAATGGTTAAATTCGCACATGATTTTTTACCCGTTACTGTGGCCTAAGGCCTTAATATATACACGTTCGAAATACATTTAAAGAAAAATATTTCTTTAAGTCACTATTTATAGACGAAAATGGTAGTTAAAAAATGTCCTAAAAAATTGTAGGTCTGCGCTGTTGATAAAAATTTCGGAGATAGATCTTCCGAAACAAAAAAATCAAACGGTTTTAGATTCAGTATGTTGATGGCTATAGCGCATATCACATGATTTTTGAAATATGCAAAAATAACAAAATGGCGTACATTTTCCGAAAAAAACAAAAAAAAACGTGTTTTTGTCACCGTTTTTGGCAAAAAAAGTGAATATCAAAATTTTAAAAAATCCGTGAAATGCGCTATAGCTATAGTTGTAAAGAATATCTGGTTAACATTTTATAAGGACCGGTTCAGTAGTTTCGAAGATTTTATTAATAAGCCGTCGAAAAACGTTGTTTCAAGAAAAACTCGTTTAAAGTTTGTTTGGGTTACATAAATACATAACAAAATTTTTTCATGTATTTCGAAAGTGTGTTTATTAAGTGTAACAACGTTTATGTGAATATCTATAATATAAGCCTATCAAAAAAATGCACGAAAATAGCCTTTTTTAGCGTCTAAAGTGAGAAGACTCCTTATTTTTTTTTGTTCGAATGCTCGCTGCTCAATCCGGGGAACTATAGATTTCGGGTGGCCCTTGAGGGCTTATAGTCGACATTTTAGGTAAATTATCGTTTTTTTTTGGTTTTTGACGGGTTCTCGGAATATAACATTTTAAAAATATTTCTTGAAAATCTCAAGTCGATCTGTTTGGAATTGAGGGAGTTATGGGCGTTTATAGGTATGTTCCTCCAACCGGCGAACTTTAAACGCCTTTTTCCTCTAACTGAATTTTTGAAAATCGGTGACCACGATATCTAAAAAATCAATGCACCGATCAACTTCAAATTTTATAAGCTTCTTGTACATATCAAAAAGCCATGCTTGAACGAAGGAATTTTTGTCGATGCATAGCTTTTTTTTCAACTAAAATAGAGGTTTTTTTTTTTCACCGAAAATTGATACTTTCAATTTGGATTACGGCCATTTTTTTCTTCAAAAATCGATATTTTTTTAAATCCTTTGTCCGAGCAGTCGACAATTTCATGCAAAAACTAATTGCGTTCGATTTGTTCTTATTTCGGATAATTTCTTTCTTTCAATACGAAAATTGTAAAAGTAACTTAAAATCATACTAATGTTAAAGAAAATAAAAACCTGCACACTTTTTCGCAGAAAAGAGTCAATATTCAATCACAGCTCGATATTCTACTGTTTTAAAATCAAGACATTCAAAATCGAGAAAAATATGCCAATACGGATGCAAACAAAATTACATTTCCAATGATTACTCTCATAAAGTCCAACAGAATAATATAAATTAAAGCACGCAGTATAAATGTTTCAAATTAATACTATTGCTCCAATATTAATTATATGTCTACGCTTGTAACTACATCTTTAGTCTTCTTCCTCATCTGCCCCGATTATTCCAACGAACCATGTACGAAAGCTACTGCAAAAAAAAAACTCTGGAACACCAAGTTTTTATCACCTCGAACTACTGCCATTTGGTTCGTAATTTCACTTTTATTTAAATCATTTTTCCGAAAGAATTCATAAGGTTTGAAGAAAAGAACGATGAACCAACTTTCGAGTACTCGGCGTAAGTTAGTCACTTTGGAAAAAAGAAAGATTTCCACAGAGGATATACATCTACGTGAAATCTTAGCGTGGTAGTTGGATATAGAGGGTTACCATGCATTGAGATTCTCGTGACGGTGCGCTACTACCGAATTTTAATTCGCGTCTGGCAGCGTTTCAGCGTACGAAACGAGAGTGAAGCGCTCTCATCTCTTCCTCGTTCCTTCTTTCTTAATCTCTCCTTTTACCTTCCACCCTCGCGCCCCAGAGTGGTCGCCGGGTATATTAAAATTCCGGAAACTTTTTAATCTTTTCGCCGTTGTTAAATATTAATAACGAATATTCCTACGTCTACGTGGGAAAAGACACGTGAATATACACAGGGCGATAGGGTCTGATCACCATCCTCGTTTTGCCCTCATCCCTCGCTCGCAAGAGGGGGGGGGGGGGGGGCGAAAGCTCGTTGGAGACTGACCAAGGGTGGACGAGGAGTGGTCGATGATGTTTCACCCCTCCAGCTTTCCTTCCACCCCAGAGAGATGGAATGGTGAATGGGCTTTCGTTAGTACCGGTTGGAGCTTTTCACGTTGCAACGTGAGTCATAAGTCAGAGGTTTTGTTGAAGCTCGTGGGAACCTCGGGCAGAACATGGTCGCTATTCAGGCAAAAAAAAATAGAACTTGCGCAATAAGAAAACTGCTCACGTTCCAATTATTAAGGGGTCTTCTTACTTTAGACACTAAAAAACGCTATTTTCATGAATTGTTTGGATAGGTTCATATTATAAATATTGATATAAATGTTGTTACACTTAAGGGGAGGTACCTGAGTAAACGGCGAGAAAAACCGGTAAACTTCGGTAATTTTTATCTCAAAAACTAATGTTTCGACTGGATCTGGGGTTTTTTTTTTTAATTGGAAAATATGTACATTGAGGTATGTTTAGGAATTTTGAAAAATAAATTCGTTGATTGGAAGCGATTCAAACGCGATTATCTCGAAACATAGTTTTCAAAGTCGGTGCCAGATGCATCTCGAAAACAGCATGTCTGATTTTGTCCAAATTTGGTTGCAATATTCTTCGATAGTTTTTCTCGTTCGCCACGTAGGGGTTTTTCGTTTGATCGAACTATTGCTTTTTTATGCAATGTGTATGCAATCCAAAATCGTCGGAAATTGCGAACGAAAAACGAATGTTAAATTAAAACGGTCGCAATTCCGTAAAAAATGAGAATATCAAAAAAATCCTACGTGGCGAACGAAAAAAACTATCGAAGAATGTTGTATCCAAATTTGGACAAAATCGGACAAGCCGTTTTCGAGATACATCTGGCACCGACTTTGAAAACTGTGTTTCGAGATAATCGCGTTTGAACCGCTTCCAGTCAACGAATTTATTTTTAAAAAATTTCTAAACATACCTCAGTGTACATATTTTCCGATAAAAAAATCCGGATCCAATGGAAACATTAGATTTTGAGATAAAAATTCCCGAAGTTTACCTGTTTTTCTCGCCGTTTACTCACGTACCTCCCCTTAATAAATACACTTTCGAAGTACATATACATTTTTTTTAATGTACTTATGTAACCCAGACAAACTTTGAACGCGTTTTTCTCGAAACAACGTTATTCGACGGCTTTTTGATGAAATCTTCGAAACTACTAAACCCATCCTTATGACATTTTAACCACATATTCTTTACAACTATAGCTATAGCGCATATCAAGGATTTTTTTAAATGTTCATATTTACTATTTTTTTGCCAAAAAGGTGAAAAAACACGTTTTTTTTCGAAAAATGTCCGCCATTTTGTTATTTTTGCATACATCAAAAATCGTATGACATGCGCTATAGCCATTCACACACTGAATCTAAAACCGTTTGATTTTTTCGTTTCGAATGATCCATCTCCGAGATTTCATCAACAACGCAGACCTACAACTTTTTTCGGACATTTTTTAACTACCATTTTCGTCTATAAATAGTGACTTGAGTAGATAATTTTTTTAAATGTATTTCGAAAGTGTATTTATCAAGTGTAATAACTGTATCAATATCTATAATGTAAACCTATCCAAAAAAAATCACGAAAATAGCCTTTTTTAGCGTCTAAAGTGAGAAGACCCCTTAATTGGGACATCAATTAGGGGGCTACATCTACCTAAAGGCCCGAAAAAATGGCCAAATTCCGATTTTTTTCTGAGAAAGGATTGGTTAAAAATGAACGCATTTTTTTTAAACAAAAAGGTTCACATATTGAGAGCCGTTGAAAAAATCACCAAAAAATACAGAAAAGATTGCCCTCGGAAGATGACAATGTATTCAAAGTCGGTGGACATGATATCTCGAGAACCACTTGATGGATTGTTTCGAAATTTACAGGAGATACGATGAAAACATTTTAAAGGTCGTTGACGATCTCTCTATTTCAAAATCGATCTTCATTTTTTTAAACATACCTAAAAATGATGACTTTTTTCATAGATTTTGTATGCTCGATTTTCAATTCGTCACCACTTGGTTGAAAAAAAAGATATAAAAATTCGACGATCGTCAAGGACTCGTATTTATTGTTAACTTGGCTAACCCTTCTGGTTTTTAGATTTCAGATGGATCATTTAAGCTGGAGAGTGTCCACCGCCAAACGTGGCGAAAAATTGCATCATCGGCGGCCGTGTTTTTGTTGTTTTTCTGTATTTTTTGGTAATTTTTTTGAAAGGTTCTCAATATTTTTCACCCCCCGTTTTCCAAGTGAAATTTCGAAACTCGGCAATTTTTTTCGGGCCTCCAGGTAGATGTAGCCCTTTAATTGGAAAATCGAGAAGAATTTTTAAAATGGTTTTTGGAACAACCAGATTGAAATACGAGTTGTTCGAGGCTGAGTTTGTAGCCGGGCGCATGTGTCGGTACATGTGTTACATGCGGGCAGGTGTAGGTGGAGTAAGCAAGAAGAGCTTTACTTGGCCAACGATCCGGCGTGAATGGAACGAGAGAGGTCGAGTTTCGCTCAAGCGGACGAGATTGTGACGCGATACCGTTTTTGGGATAGACGACAGAAGCATCTTCCGTCGCTTTCGCGCAGCGTGCCAAAAGTCGAAGAGTTCGTGAAAGCGGCGAAAGAAAAAGAGGAAACGAAGCGACGGAAAAGGTGAGAGAAAATTGGCTCCTCGGAAACCATGGCGTCACTTTCCTCCGAGTCCTCATCCAAATTTCCAGCTTTTTGTGCACTCGTCTGCCGTGAGGGCGAATGGACAACAAGATCAAAAGAAAAATACCTGACCCAGAAACAATATGATGAAATCACAATGTGATTTCATCATTGATTTCATCTGATGAGATTTAAATGATTTTAAAAACTCATTTAAAATCGACCAATTTTAAATGAGTTTTTCAACTCAAAAAAAAACATCGGAAAGTTTTTTATTTTTTTACCTGGACAGTTTTAAATATAAAGTGAAGGAAATGTAAGGGGTTATGGCTAACTTTAAAAGTCGAAAAATCAATTTTTTTTTCAAAATTAATATATTTGACAGTATATCTTATAGATGCTCCCTGGAAATGTCAAGGTGATCGAATCAAAATTGATAGATTTATAGGCTGTTATGTTTACGTCCGTCGGAACGCTCGAAACTTTATGTTTTATTTCTCGAAAGTACGTTTTTAAAGTTGGTTAGAAAAATATCTCAAAACCTACTGCACCGATTGTTTTGAAATTTTTAGGGATTTTTCTAGATGTAAAAATATAGTATTTGATCGAAGGATTTATTTTCCGATGTATTTCTATTCGATGTACGAAAAATGCCAATTTTTTTTTAATCAAGATTCTCAACTTGAACATACACTATTTTTTTTTAATTTGACATTTCGAAAATTCCTTTGATTAATAGGATAAATGAAGGGGTCTTCTCACTTTAGACGCTAAAAAAGGCTATTTTCATGAATTTTTAGATATGAATAGATATTAGATTTAGATGAATAGATATTGATATAAAAGTGGTTACACTTAATAGATATACTTTCGAATTATATTTAAAATTTTTGTTTTATTTATTCAAGTCACTATTTATAGACGAAAACGGTAGTTAAAAAAAGACCTAAAAAATGTTAGGTCTGCGCCGTTGATGAAATCTCGGAGATGGATCATGCGAAACAAAAAAATCAAACGGTTTTAGGTTCAGTATGTTAATAGCAATAGACTATGGCTATATATTAATCGCATATCATGCGATTTTTAATATATGCAAAAATAAAATAATAGTGGACATTTTTCGAAAAAAACTTGTTTTTTCACCGTTTATGGAAAAAAAATAGTAAATATCAAATTTTGAAAAAAATCCTTGATATGCGCTACCGCTATAGTTGTAACAAGTATGTGGTTAGAATTTCATAAGTCACGGTTCAGTAATTTCGAAGATTTTATCAACAAGCCGTCAAAAAACGTTGTTTCGAGAAAAATGCGTTTCAAGTTTGTTTGTGTTAAATAAATGCAAGAATTTTTTTTTTTTGTGTTTCGAAAGTGTATTTATTAAGTGTACCAACTTTTATATCAATATCCATAATATAAACCTATCAAAAAGATTCACGAAAATAACCTTTTTTAGTGTCTAAAGTGAGAAGACCCATTAATATAATAACGAAATCTGATTGTTTGATATTGCATAACTTGCTTCAAAAGAGCTATGCGCACTGCAAAAGACGTTTTCGCGAACATCGACTGTAAATCGATTATAATTTAATATCTTTACACAAAAAAATTACAGAGTGTTCTTCGAAGTATACCTTTGCAAATACCAAATTTTTGTAGAAATTTGTGATCACGATTTTCTATAAAAAAATCCCAAAAATAAGCAGCTTTCAGCTGTGAAAATTAGGCATAGCTCGTTAAAGATCGAATCATTGATAGGGACATGCAAGGAAAAAGTATCGAAACATTTTCTTCGATCTTCGGTATAATTCTCGATTGAAAAATGGCCGCACAATAATTCGGACAGAGCTTGAAGAATAAGGGGAGTGTTGATTAGGGGGGATCGTGGATTTCATTACCCATTTTCACATTTCTGGGGAGCTCGTTGGTTCTGTACATACTCATAATTAATCTCGAGTGTTTACCCCGCACTCCTGCGGGTCCGAGAGAAGAAAAGGTCTCTCTCTCTCTCTCTCTCTCTCTCTCTCTCTCTCTCCCTCTCCCTCCCTCCTTCTGCCACCCCAGTGGAGGAAAGTTTGAAGTACTCCCTTTGAATATCCCGAACAGAACCGAGGAATGTTATATTTTCCGCCAGAAAAATGAAAACCAGTAGGATTGAATGAGTGAGGCTTGGCTGTGAAAAAAATTGTGATGTTATGAGGCAAAAGGGTACCATTAGCAAGCATGGATATTTGTATGAATAAAAGTCCACATGCCCAATTGCATGTGGATGCCGGGCAAAAACAAATTGAAGATAAAACGAAGCACCCATTATTTATCGCGAGGTTTTTTAAATTCGAAAAAAAGCAAAGGATGAAAAAAAAGAGATAGAAAAAGAAACAAAAATGCGTGATCTTTCGGCTCTGTCTTTCTGTCCCTTTAACGGCGGGGTAAAGTTAATTCGGCGAAAAAAGGCATGTTTTTAAGATTTTTTTTTTTGGCGTAACGAATAGTGTTCGTTTATTGAAAAATGTACATATAATAAAGTAACATTTGAACAACATTCTCCTAAATTTGCATTGCAAAATATTCAAAATTGCGCGAGTGAAAATTAAACCCCGGAGGCGCCTCGAAAAAAAGTTGGTTTGCGGTGTGCACCATAACGCGCAACAGAATCATTTGAAACAAAAAAATCAAAATGCATTTGTTAAAGGAGATGTTTCTCGAGGTAATGACGGGAGGATTTTTTTCTTTCGATTTTTCGATTTTTCGTAGCACTTGGGAGCCAAAAACCCGATTTTCGCTAAAAAAATCGGCTAATTTGTTGTTGAAAAATTAGTAATTATTAAAAAAAAACAAAAAAGCTCTCGACAATACCTGGTGAATTATGTGAAGAAGTACTGTGCAAAATTTCAAAGCGATTGGTCCAGTAGATTTTGAGTTATCGTGCACACGGACTTCAAATATGACAAGTCTCAGAAAAAAGGTTTGAAAAACGCAGAAGAGAAGAGAACGGCATGGAGCAATAGACGCTCAAATACTCATAACTTCGTCAATTTTATTCCGATCGACTTGAAATTTTAACACGGTATTCTTGATATATTATGCATTCATTTAAAAAATTAAAAAAATGAAACAAAAAAAATTTAAATACTTTACCCCGCCCTTAAAAGGCTGTGAGTCAATTCTACACGGCAGGCGGAAGAGTGTGGATCGATTTTTCAGCAGCACTTTTTCCAACGCACTCGAACCATTGAAGGCACCTTTTTCGCCTTCGTTGTCTCTTGTTTCACCATTTTTATTCACGTGGGTATCGTCTTCGGCTTTCCCTCGGAAATATTAGCGAAGTTTTTGCACCGATACCCCGCTTCCTTGCTGCGTTTTTCACTGCTCGTGTTTCCTGCCACTGATGGCTCTTTCACGGTTAACAGTGAGCACATGAAGTCTTGGGCCTGTCGGCTTCTCGCGTGTATGGGCACATGCTCTAGTATGTACTTTGTTTTCTGTGGGGAGTGGATGTTGAAGGAAACATCCTTGTCGTACGTGTATCGAATAACTCGCAACCCATTTTTCGATAATATTGTGACGTAAGATGTATAATTATGTAATAATTAAATATGTATTTTAATCGAGTCGCTATTATTTTTCCTATTCAAAATCCTAGACGTTGAATTAAATTTGTTCAATTTGTACATTTATTTAAGTTGAGAAACATACATTTTTTTGAAGCGGGACACCACTGTGACGGGTAAAAAAACATTTTTTTTGCACTTTTTCAAAGTATAGATATTTAAGAAGATGTGAAAATATTTGTAAGTTGAAATATTGGAAATTGACCAAGTTACAGACGATTTAGTGAAAGCAGGTTGTGCAACGATATAACGAATCGAAAAGAAATCGAATCGAAAACGAATTTAAACAAAATATTACAGTACTACAAATATAGGGACATTTTTAAAGGTCTTAGGCCACTCTAGAGGCCGAAAAAATAAGCTTTTTGGGGATTTTTTTCTTCAGATAAACTACAAAATAAATCGAGATTACAAAAAAGGGTGTTCATCATACATACAGTTACTACATACAATAATTTTTTTGTAGCGATTAATTTCAAAATGGCAGCTGTACAGCGCTTATATCAAAACTGCATTTTTTAATTTGGCCGGAAACACAACTCAGACAATTTTCAACCGATCCACGTGAAATGTTGAATATATGTTGAAAAATACATTGTCTATGGAAGTACGTGGGATTTTTTTTTAATTGCATAGCTTATTTGTCAGTAACGATTTTTTAGGCACATTTTTGGAAAGTGAAAAATTTGTCTAAAACTCGTCAGATAATTGTTAATAACAAATGAACTATGCAATATAAAAAAATCCTACGTACTTCCATAGAGAATGTATTTTTCGCGATATATTCAACATTTCACGTGAATCGGTTGAAAATTGTGTGAGTTATGTTTCCGGTCAACTTAAAAAACGTATTTTTGAGATAAACGCTGCACAGCCGTAATTTTTAAATTAATCGCTTTAAAAAAAATTTTGTATACAGTCACTGATATGTACGATAAACACCCTTCTTTGTAATCTCGATTTATATTGTAGTTTTTCTGAAAAAAAAAACCTAAAAAGCCTATTTTTCAGCCTCTAGAGTGGCCTAACCCCTTAAGGAAAAAAGGTTCAAATTAGAGCAATGTTTACAAGCAATTATCACCTAGAGCATAATGTATATTATTTTGTCGTTGTATCAAGGTTTCGGGTGTCTATCGGAAGGGAATGAACAAATCTTCGTTATATCGAGGTTCGACAATACTTAATTTTTCAATCGCGTTTTGATGACAATTATAACTCTAGTTGCAATTTTTCAATTTTCAATTTGAAAAAAAAAATCTCCGTAGTTTCAGTAGCTATTGTTATACGTAGCCATTTTTTTAAATGTAGTATTTCTAAACTCTAACATATAATATTATTAAAATTAAAATTAATTAAATAAAATAATTAAAATGTCGCCAAAATTGCACTTTTTTGAACACGCGATTTTGCGAACTTTTTTTTTTCTCCTAAAACGGCTACGTACAACGAGAACTACATTTATATAGATTATAAAATTTTTTTATTCTCATTTCACGGACCAACCATACTCAAGTTATCGGTTGAAAATTGTGTGAGTTATGTTTGCGGCCAACTTAAAAAAAGGATTTTTTAGATAAACGCTGCACAGCCGTAATTTTCAAATTAATCGCTTTAAAAAAATTATTGTATACAGTCACTGATATGTATAATAAACACCCTTCTTTGTAATCTCGATTTATTTTGTAGTTTTTCTGAAAAAAAAACCCAAAAAGCCTATTTTTCAGCCTCTAGACTGGTCTAACCCCTTAAGGAAAAAAGTTTAAATTACAGCTATTTTTACAAGCAATTATCAATTAGAGCATAATGTATATTATTTTGTCGTTGTATCAAGGTTTCGGGTGTCTATCGGAAGGGAATGAACAAATCTTCGTTATATCGAGGTTCGACATACTTAATTTTTCAATCGCGTTTTGATGACAATTATAACTCTACTTGCAATTTTTCAATGTTCAATTTGAAAAAAAAAATCTCCGTAGTTTCAGTAGCTATTGTTATACGTAGCCATTTTTTTAAATGTAGTATTTCTAAACTCTAACATATAATATTATTAAAATTAAAATTAATTAAATAAAATAATTAAAATTTCGCCAAAATTGCACTTTTTTGTACACGCGATTTTGCGAACTTTTTTTTTTCTCGTAAAACGGCTACGTACAACGAGAACTACATTTATATAGATTATAAAACTTTTTTATTCTCATTTCACAGACCAACCATACTCAAGTTATCGATCCGGTCGTCGGACCACATTTTTCACACATAGGCTTTATCATACCTCAATAAGATTGTTAATTTTTAATTTTTTTAAACGAAAAATTACACAAAATAAGGTGAATGTGTGCTTAATAACATACTTTTTTTTCCAAATCATAAATAAATGATCTAGTACACAAAAAAAATCGGAAAAACGACGTTTCTCAGATGGAAAATGACGTTGTCATCAAATGGACAATAAACTGTCGTCACGTCATGATTGTCGGTAAAAAACCGCAAACCATTTTCCAGCCACCGTAACCATGGACATGGAATCGTTTACAATTTTTTTTCTGGCCCCGGTATCGTTTTCTGAAATCGCCGTCGTTATTCGCGCACCGAGAGGCAAACACGTTACTCATTCCCGTGCATCTGCCTCGTTACACAGTATCGTTTGCAGCATTGAAAGGTCCATGCTATTATATTACAGCGCTTCGTCGTATATTTACAACGACATATATAAAAGTAGCATGTGTCTATGTTGTGTGTGTGCTGAAAAGGTATGGGCGAGCAGCCCATACTGCTTTTCCGTCATTTATATCATTCGCGTGCCAGTGGTAAGTCAGCTTTAATGAGGTAGCTTATAAAGGCCTTACGAGATCTCGCCGTATGGAGCGAAGGCGTCCCTCAGGGTCTGCGTCTCGATCTCCGGGCTCAGGTCCCCCACAAATATGTGATAGTGTTCTGTAACAAAGAGATCCAGCATATAAGATATTAGATTAATAAAAGGGAAAATGGGAAATAACGTTTTTGTCAAATTTATTGGTTTTGGCATGTGATTTATTTCACGTATAACGTATAGGGTGACAATTATGAGGTGGCCATGTGTTTTTTGAGGGGGGAGATAGCTTTAAGCAAGGAAAAAAATTACCGATTTTTGTGATTTTTTTAAAGAAAAGATTTCCAAACCACTTTTGAGACTTAGGGTATGTTTTAGTACCACTTTTGGTTGTGACATGGTGATTTTTTTTTTTTTTTGGAATCTTCGAAAGTGGCGGAGGTGGCACGGTTTTTAAAAATGCATTTTCAAAACTGCATGACGTATGACTAAAATACTAGTTGACGGATTCTGATGAAAATTCGTATAAATTGATCTAACCTGTTGTCTAAAATATGATCCTAAATGTTCTTGAAAATGAAAAATAAAATAAAAATTTATTGCAAAATGTAGCCATTTTTTCGGAAATGTTAACTTTTTGTTTCAAAGCGTACCATTTCATTGATTTTCAATATTTCGAACATTTTATTGGTTCATATTCTGTGTATGAGGGTTGATGAAAGAAAAATCGCCGTTGGTTTTTTTCACATTAGTCTAGCTGACGCTACGTGGCACACCGTTTGACATCTGCCGCAACCCGTTTAATATACCGTGCCATATCTCCGCCATTTTTAAAGATTAAAAAAATACTATGTAACAGCTAAAAGTAATGATAAAACATACCCTAAGTCTAAAAAATGGTGAAGAAATCTTTCCATTAAAAAGTGTCATAAAAATCAGAAGTGTTTTCCTAGCCTAAGGTATCTCCCCCTTTGAAGAGCTTGGGTGGAGATTTTGCGACCGACAAAAATATAATATTTAATAGTTTTTCAAGTCCGAGACGAAAACAAATATAGTGTATTTTTGTGACGAGTAGTATGTGCTAGAAAAAAAACATTTATCCGTCTCCCGTACACATAAAAGTTCCTTTTTGAGTGTTTTGTATTCGCAATTTAATTATTTTCATTCTTCTGTACTCAAAATGGAATTTCGATTTATTTACCGAACGCTCAATTTTTTTCTCACAGATACTACTCATCACGAAAATACGTAATATTTTTTTTTCGCCCAGAAATTGAAAAACCGTATAAAATAATATTTTTCTCAGTCGCACAATCTGCGTCCACGACCCTTAAAAAACACATGGCCACCTCATAACTGTCACCCTGCGATCGCTTTGCCAGTTGCCGGAAAATTTTACTCGACTATTATTCCCCGACAGTTGTGTAAATTTCTCGGCATCGAGGTGGACTTTATTGTAATTATTTTCTCCTCAAATTCTGGCTGTGCTTTTCTTACGAAAAAATGACACCTCTTCTCGTAAGCTTCTGATCAAAAGACAAAAAACTTAACGGAAACTTTTCACCTAATCACGTTGTTCAATTACTTTAGCTTTACGAAAATGACAACGCCATGTTGATGAAAAAATTACTTCTTCTACCCCCGGGGCAGGGGGGGGGGGTTTCACGGTCATAAAATATTTCCACCACATCTAATCTGAATTCGCCACGGTAAATAATCGAAATTTCATCATCGAATAAAAAATCGCAGAGGGTGGAAGAAGACTGATGTTGTATTTTCCGGTGAACGGAGCTGAGGTTGCATTAGGGGGTTTGATGGTTTGGCTTTGCTCGGGTTTGATTGAAGCTGCCCGTAATTCTGCTGCTGCTGACTATCGTTTTCCTGTCGGTTACTGATGGCCAGGGGGTGTAAAATCAGAAGCGAGAGCAGCCCTCGCTTTCAGCGACCCCATTAAAATTGCAACCCCTAATTTTCCATCATCGCCGGACCTTAGTGAGCCCTGAGTGCTTTCACTGCTGGGACTGGCTGTGTAAGTCATTACCGTATACATTACCCACACACACACACACACACACACAGAAATATCCATATATATGTGAAAATATGTAAATGTAATTTGGTGCTGTTACATATACAAAATACCGGTACGTCGTATTTTGGCTTCTCTATTACACCATATTGGCAGAATCGCTAGGCAAGGGATGATGTTCCATCAACGCATTACCGATCAAAAAATCGCCTGAAAAAGGAAAGGTTGCGAGGTCGATCTCTCCGATTTCGATGTTTGGCATGCTTGTAGAATGGGTAAAAATAGGCGACGCGTATTTTTTTATATCTGCGGAACCCGATTTTTAAGGGTTGAAACGCACCCTCGAAAATTGGGGTGTTTTTCGTTTTTCATCGATATCGTTTTAAGGGTACGAGATATGAAAAATTCAAAATTGCAACAATGTTCATTTTTTCGTGTACTATACATTGGAGATGAGAAAAACACCCCTATTTTAGAGGATGCGTTTCACCCCTTAAAAATCGGATTGCGGAGACATGAAAAAATTCGTTCCGCCTATTTTTACCCATTTCACAAGCATGCCAAATTTCATCGGAATTGGAGAGATCGACCTCGCAACCTTTCCTTGTGAGTCAATTGAAATAAAAATCGCCACCCAATTGGAAACGAATATTTCGACTGGATTTCCAACGTCACAGCAATGAGGTATCATCGATTTTTTTTTTACTGAAAATTGGAATCTGTTTCCAGTTGCACTCTTCAAGTTGGGCGTTTTTCGATTTTTATATTATTTTTTTGTTCATCGTAATTGTGGATCAGCTTATGATTTTTAGCGATCAGACGCAGAATCTTTTCATTGAAAAGATGACGAATAATTCTTAAGGGGCTACGTTCACCTAAGGACCCAAAAAAAATTGCCAAATTCGGAATTTTTTCTCTGGGAAACGGCTGGTGAAAAAGGAATGCATTTTTTTCAACTAGAAGGTACATACAGTGGGTGAACAAAATATTTGTACCCGTGGGCTTTTTCAAATTATCCTACAAAAAAATAAAATGCTTCATTAAGTTTCTGTGTTCGATAGTTTATCCAAAATATCCATAGTGTCTGTTTACAAAAATCTTGGGAAAACACGAACAAACAAATAAAGCCAAATTAACAACAGTTTCGTGTGCGATGTACAAATACTTTTTTTACCCACGGTATATTGAGAGCCTTGAAAAAAAAATCGCCAAAAAAAAACAGAAAAACAACAAAAACATGGCTGCGGGCAGATGATAAAACTTTTTTCGCGACGTTTGGTGGTGGACACTCTCCAGCTCAAACGGTTCACCTGAAATCTAAAAACCAAACGGGTTATTCTAGTTACCAAAATAAATACGAGTCGTTGACGATTGTCGATTTTTAAAACCATTTTCTTAAGGGGAGATATACACCTGGATGGTCGAGGTCGAGGATTTAGAAGCTATAAACATTTCGTCGACCGTAGAAGACCTATACTATGGGCCTGGTATCGATGATTCCATGTAAGTTGACAAATTTCATGATTTATTCATTCCCAAATGTTCGTGTTTGTCTCCAAATCACGTTTTTCAAATCGGTACCCAAAATTTCTCGAAAACCAATGAACCGATTGCCTTGAGGTTTTTCGTGGTTATTCTATACACCATTATCTAGTAATTGCCATAGGATTTTTTTCCGTTACTTAGTTTTTGTTTTATAGGCAAAATAATAACTAATTTTTGGCTCAAAAATCACTATTTATGTTCAAACGTCCGTCATTTTGTCATACATCGATATTTTCAAAATCGGCTATGACAAGTACTAGATTATAGTATCTAATTTTATCATCTTTTTGTTTTTTTTTTCAGATGATTTTTAAAGAAACGCCAGTGGGTACCATACACGCAGATTTTTTACGACGCTACAAGGATCATGCAATATCCTTGTATATTTTTGATATTTTTAAATAAAGAAAATTAAACATATTTTCGAATGTATATTCTTTTAGATAATTAAAACCCGAATCCGAAATTTTTAATAGTTTTCCTTGAAAAAAATTCACAAAAATGACCTTTTTTCCGGCTCCTAGGTGTATATCTCCCCTTAAACAAAGTGGCGACGAAGTGAAACTCGAGCGTACAAAATCTTCGAATAAAAGTCGTCATTTTTATGCAACTATTGAAAAATGAAGATCGATTTTCCAAAAGTGAGATCGTCAACGACCTTTGAATCTTTTTCATCATATCTCCTGTAAATTTGGAAAAAATCCATCAAGTGGCTCTCGACATATCATGTCAACCGACTTTGCAAACAGTATCGCCTGCCACCGTACATTTTTGTTGTTTTTCTTTATTTTTTTGGTGATTCGTAAACGCTCTCAATATACGTACCTTTGTGTCAAACCAATTCAGTTCTTTTTCACCAACAGCTTTCCAACAAAATCGAAAGTTCACCATTTTTTCAGGCCCCTACTATGTAGCCCCTAAATTCATATTACGATGAGAATTGAAAACCTGGCAAAATTGTTCCATTCGTATTCTCTGATTTTTCGAATTTTTCCGAAAAGTCATTATTCGCGTTGTAGTGTTCTCATGGATCCGCGTATGTCCATAAACGCGCATACAGATGCACGTAGGAATTGAACGGATTTCCTGTGAAACCACGAGAGTCTGAAACCCGGACATTGCCGAATTGCTCGTAAATTCCGACATGTGGGCGCGGCTGCAACTGGTTCTCCGCGAAGTACTCGCGAAAAGAAGCATCCAGGGACATATATATATATATATATATATATATATATATATATATATATGCACTTTATCGTACAGATACGGTCTGTACAGTGTACAGTAAAACGCCGGATACAACGAATGATATAAAAGAAACCTCGATCGTTTCGCGCGACCTAGATACAAGTGTGTGATGCAGATATGAAAAGCAATATAACTGTCGCATATAACGTACATATATATAAGGTACGTAGACATAATCTGCCTAGCAAAAGGGCGTAAGGCCATAAGATGGGATGCCTGAAGTGATGCGCGTTAGTGCCTTTCGTTTGACAGCATAATCGGGATGTGTATGGGAGGCTGCAGCTAGTCTTTCATTGGCAAAGATAGGGCATTACTACTCACATCTTTCCGGGCTCTCTCCTTGAAATGTAAAAAGGGCAGGCCAAAATGAGAGGGCCATGCTGAGCACAGATTCCCACGAATGAATATATATAGGGTGTCTCAAAATAATCTGACGTATGTATTTATTGATCAAACGTATGATTCATTGAAAAGTACGAATATTTTTATTTTCATATAAGGTACAAACATGGAGGTTATGTGTGGAATATCCGATAAATCCGCCTCGTCCCAGTTTGCAAGCGTTCACTCTTATGACGAAATTTTCAATAACATTTCGGCATAATTGCGGACTAATTTGCGGGAATAATTGTGGATATAATTAATGCGTCCAATTGCTTCCTTAAGCTCCGGAATGATCTGTGGATCATTGGCATACACTTTTCCTTTCAGAAAACCCCAATGAAAGAAGTCCACTGGCGTCAAATCGCAGAGATAACGTGACCATGAAACTTCGTCTGCACTAACTATGCAGTAACAATGCAGCAAATAACAATTTCTATGCGTTGCTCGATCGTGTAATTCTCCATGACTAAACCTTAACTCCTTCGTTGGCAGAGACAATCCGACAAAAAGGACCCAAAATGGCAGGAAAAGTTTTTTATCCTGAAAACTTGTACTCTAGTTTTTGGGGGTGCTGATTACGAATCTGAACTCAAAATTCAGGAATTCATAATGACGAACAAATATGGCGAATGCAAATTCAAATAGTACAGATTGATTCGAGTAAAATTTTCGATTTCGGTCTGCCATTCTAGCACCGCCATGTTGAATTTTCAAATTTAAAGTTCAGATTCGTAATAAGCGAATTCAAAAATCCCGGAGTACTAATTTTCATCTGAATCGAGTAAAGTTTTTGATTTTTGTCCGCCATATTGGCGCCGTCATTTTGAATTTTCAAATTTTGTCTTCAAATTCGGATTCAGCGAGCCCAAAAACCCTCGAGTGAGGCTCCGATTTCAAATAAGAGGAAGTTAAATAGGGAAATAAAGGTTGACGCACTATAGCGTCAATGCCAGCGAAGGGGTTAATACTTCCTGATGCCAGTTGTCAAAGATTAGTACTCCATGTTCGCGACCAAAAAAAAAAATGCCGCGCAATATAAAATGTCAGGTCATTTTGAGACGCCTCCACTTCTATTCTGTACCCCAGCATCTATACTGGATATATACAGGATGTCCCAGAACTGATGATAGTTCCTGAAATGGGGGTTTGGGGGTGAAATTCTGAGTCGATTGATATAAGGATGTATGGGTCTCAGATTAACCCTTGAATTATTATTAATTTTTTAAGGCGAGCCAATCACGTGCGCCCGATACGCGCGTGTAGTAGTTCCGGAAGGTGCGGTCCTCCCGCCAGCCACCGCTACACGTGCGTATCGCTCACCGACGTACGCTGACTCATCGGGCGCACCTGATTGGCCCGCCTTTAAAAATTAATAATAATTCAGGGATTGATCTGAGACCCATACATACTTATATCAATCGACTCAGAATTTCACCCCCAACCCCCCATTTCACGGACTTCCATCGTTTCTGGGACACACTGTATATAGATATACAAGAATGTGAGGCCACCTCTACTATAAAAATATAGTATTTTACGGAAGGATTTTTTTTCCGATGTATACTTTCGATCTATATACTTTGAAACGCGCCATTTTTTTAAATTTTATATTTCGGAAAATCCGCCGATTAACCACAGGATAAACTAATACACTATCAAAGTCTGTTTCATTATTTGATATTAGATGGCCTGGTTTAGAAGGCCATTGCTCACCAGAAAATACGTTTTCGGGAGGTGCTTCCCGGATATCGGCTATAATCGACTATAATTATATATTTTTACACAAAATCGACTATATTTTACACAAATCGACTATAATTATACATTTTTACACAAAATCGACTATATTTTACACAAATCGACTATAATTATATATTTTTACACAAAAAAATCACAGTGTTTTTCAGATGATACTTTTTTAAATAGCTAATTTTTGTAGAAATTATCATCACGATTTTCTTTTTAAAAAAATTCCAAATATGAGCAGCTTTCGACTGTTACAACTAGGCATAACCCGTTAGGGCGGCTGTGGACGCAACGGAAGCTAGGTTGGTCTAGCAAAGTGCAGGTAGGGAGTAATGAGGAAGCATCGAAATCAGAAGGGAATACTGTTCCTTGCAAGCACGATACTGTAATATTTCAAGCTCGTGAAATTCGAAATAGTGAAAGTATTTTAAAAGAATTTCGAGAAAATTCAAACAAAAAAGGTATCCATATCGGTTACTCTTATAGAAACCTATAAAATAATTTGAATTAAAGACATACTTTGTTTTCATTAAGGGCTTGCACCGAACTCAATTTTTCTTAAATATTGATTTTTATTTGTCGACGGATTCTCAAAATATAGCATTTCAAAAATATTGCCTGAAAATGTCAATTCGATCCGTTAAAAATTGAGAGAGTTATAGGCGTTTATTTATAGGTTCCGCGAACCAGCGAACTTTAAAAGCGATTTTCTCCAAATGACTTTTTTCAAATCTCAGTGCACGGATTAACGCCAAATGTTAAAAGTTTTTTTTACACATCAAAAAGCAGTGCCTGAAGAAAGGATTTTTTTTCGTTGCATAGTTTTTTTATCAACGAAAATTGAGCGTTTTTTTCACCGAAAATCCATACCTTCACTTCGGACTTCAGTCATTTTTTTTTTGAAAAAATCAATACTTTATTGAATCCGTTGTCCATAAACAAACTAAATGCGTTTGATTTTTTTTGAATGATTTGTTTCCAAGTGGCAGTGGTCACCGCCAAGGACGTTTTTCGAACAGCGGTCTACACGAACCTTTGTACCTACCACATTTACAAAGATTCTTTAATACAAAAATCGCGAAATCTACTCAAAACCATCCTCCTTATTGCACGAAAAAAAAATTGAAAACCTGCCCCTATTTGCCAGACGAAATGCACGAAAATTCCTCTTCGTACAAGCTTTTATTTAACTTCCATTTCTGTGAGATGCAAAACGGAAAATCGATACCTCATCCACTTTGCGATTACTTAGAGCTGTGAAATTTTGCAAATATGCATCTAAAAGGTGACAATGCATGATTGAACTTGGAAAAAAATCCATAAAATGTTCAACTTTTCATATAAAATTAGCGATATCTCATTATCCATATAAAGTCTTACTAACACATACAACCAAATTCGTAGCCGACTGTGCTTGTATGTGAAAAGTTTACATGCACCAATTATTCGTAAGTTCAATCTCGATTACAGTCTTTATTATTTTTTTACAAGCATTTCATGTTTCTAACGTACAAACTCGTAAACTAGTAATCTACCAGTTAGATCAATTTACTAAAGACTACTTTTTAAGACTAAAAAGTAAAAAATAATTGATATTTAAAAAAGTATTAAAAAACAAGCTTTTATTTAATGTACTATAAAGTAGAAAATCATTTTTTTTACCAAGTCACCTATATGTTATTATAAATAAAACTTGGGGCGCTCAAAATTTAGACATATTATCTTTAATTTACATAAATCCCTCAATGTATCAACTGTATTTAGTTTATAGTAAAACAACATTAGATTTCATAAATAAAAATCCTGAAACTGAGTATAAACGTGTGATAATAATTTCTTTAATTGCTATTGTGGCAAATTAAATACGGTTACTGAAACTGATTTGATAAAATTTCTTAACCATTTAAAAAGTTGAGTGCCCCACGCTTTTATTTAGTCACATATAGGTGACTGGGTAAAAAAAATATTTTCTACTTTTTAGTACATTAAATGAAAGATTGTTTAAAAAAAAAAAATTCACCCAAATCTTTTCAAACCATTAGCAAATAATAGATCAAAAGTAGCAAATACTGTTTTCCAAGTACACGTATGTACAATATTATTTCTCTATAATAATTCTCCAGTATTTCTCCTCCTTTAAGGGCCTGGGAGCAGAAAGTTGCTCAGGTAGCTTCGTAGCCATAAATCCGTATTTCCGAGTCTTCGAGGGCAAAAAATCAAATGACCGAAGCTTCAAAAAAGGCCCATTAGGTGCGAATATTTGTGGTTGGATGAACATTCCTAGATTCTTTCAACCCGTGAATTCAAAGAGACTCGATAGAAAAATTCCGGTGCCTGAAGCAGCCACAATGAGCGACGTCTCTCGCCCACGAAACACGGCGCCCAAAAGGAGATTAATATTCCGCATGAAAAAACGATCATTCTCCTTCCATCCTCGTTCTCTCTGTGGATCCGTTTGGCCCCTCGAGTCTTTTTTCTCCTTTGTTTTCTCCCTCCCCGCTCTCCATGGTGTTCTAACCAGCTCCTATTCCCTTTCAGGTTGTATAGAAATTCGGCTCCTCGTAGATGAATTGCACGAGGGGTGCGGGTTTCACGGTCTGTGTCCCTGGCTCGCTTTAGCGAATTCCTTCGGGCGGCCGCGCGCGCCTCCTATTTCCTATAAATCTTCTTTGACTGCACTCCGACACTTCCGGCTCGAATGCTCGATGCCCACGAAGCGGCGTTCTCCCTTTCCACAGCTCTTCTTCTCATTCGCTCTTTCTCCTTCGTGGCTACTGTGTCGCGCGAGGTTCTCTTTCGATTCCCATTCCATGTGAAAATCGAACAACGAGCCCACCCCCGAGTCGGCGATTTGCATCACAATGCCACTCGGTGGAGGGTTTGTCGCCGGCTTGCTCCAGCGAGAGATCGGTTTGTGTGTGTATCTACGAGGATAGACTCCCTCCCGCTTCTGCCTTCGCACTTGTTCAACGATTTATCCGGAACGTATAATTTCGAATTTTCCCTCCCTCCCTCCCTCCCTCTCTCTCTCCCTCTCCCTGTCAAACTGAATGCTCCTGGAAGATTCCCTTCCGTTACGATTTTCACAAGAATGCCTCACATGACGTCCTCATAATTCATCCCATCCAAGCGAACAGCAGAGAGAAAGAACCGATTGG